>ML372004.1:2642-132053 GCA_005239525.1 Nicotiana knightiana | reverse complement strand
CACAAGGTTAGGCAAGACACTTACCTCGAACCAAGCTTAAATCAATCCGAAATAATGCTCTTTCCACGAATATCCGACTCCTAATGGCCCAAATCTAGCCAAAACCAATTACATAACATAAATATAACTACAAGAAACTAATCTAGCAAATGGAATCAAAGTTAAAGCAAGAAATTAGAAAATTCCGCAAAAACCCTCCCCGGGCCCACGTCTCGGAATCGGGTAAAAGTTACCAAATATGAACACTCATTTACTCGCGATTTCACTCGTACCAAAATTATCCAAATTCGATGCCTAAATCCCACTCAAAACTTTGAAATTCGTTTGGGGAACTTTTTCCCCATTTTCCCAACTTTCTCACTCAAATTCCTTAATTAAATGAAGAATACAACAATAGGTTATGAAATATAACCAAAATCGAGTTAGAAATCATTACCCCAAAGCTCCCTCTAAAAAATCCTTGAAAGAATCGCCAATTTTTGAGCTCCCCAGTCCAAAATGAAGAATTAATTTCAAACCCTCAAACTCTCTCTTTTCTGCCCGGCAAACTCGCTATTACGACCTCTTCATGGCACTTGCGGCGGCGCACCTGTGGTAATCACATCACAGGTGCGGAAATGACTTAAGGGACTTGGGATCGCTTCTGCATTAGGTGGTTGCACCTGCGCGTGGGCACCTGCGGAAAGTGTCCGCTTCTGCGGTCCTTCACCGCATCCGCGATTCCTCTCTCGCATCTGCGGGCCTCAAAGATGCAGAACTAACCTCGCACCTGCGGTCCTAGCCTCAGCTACCTAAATTTTCTTCTGCACTTAACCATAACATGCGGCCCCGCACCTGCGGTTGTCCCACCCTAGGTGCGAAAACACCAGAAACCAGCAACACTCAGAAATTTCCTAAGTCTCAATTCCATCTGTTAAGCACCCAAAACTCACCCGAGGTACCCAGGACCTCAACCAAACATACCAACAATTCCTAATACACTATACGAACTTAGTCGAACCTTCGAATTACTCAAAATAACATCAAAAAGCCAATTTTCACACGGATTCAAGCCTAATGAACTTTGAAATTTCTAAATTCTACACACGACGTCGAAACATATCAAATCTCATCCGAATGACCTCAAATTTTACACACAAGCCAAAAATGACACCATGCCTACTCCAACTTCTGGAAATCCAATCCAAACCCGATATCAAAATTTCCACCGTAAGCCAAAATCACAAAAATTCCAACTTTTGCCAATTCAAGCAAAATTTTACTATGGGCCTCCAAATCACATTCCGATCGCGCTCCTATGTCCAAAATCATCTAACGGAGCTAAATAAACCATCAAAATTCAAATCCAAGGTCGTTTACACACAAGTCGACATCCGATTGACTTTTCTAACTTAAGCTTCCAATTAAGAGACTATGTGTCTCAATTCGCTCTGAAACCCAAAACGAACCCTCCCAACAAGACACAATAGTAGAAATAGATATGGGGGAAGTAGTTAATAGGGGACATGGGCTCTAACTCTCAAACGATCGACCGGGTTGTTACATCCTCCCTCTCTTAAAATAATCGTTCGTCCTCGAACAAGCATAGAGACATACCTGAACCTGTGAAAAGATGAGGATAACGGTTGCGCATATCCCGCTCGTTCTCCCAAGTAGCCTCCTCGACCGACTGACCCCTCCACTCAACCTTTACTGAAGCAATGTTCTTTGACCTTAGCTTTCCAACTTTCCTGTCCAAAATAGCCACTAGCTCCTCATCATAAGATACATCCTTGTCCAACTAGACTGAGCTGAATTCCAATACATGAGCCGGATCACCGTGATACTTCCAGAGCATCGAAACGTGGAATACCAGATGAACTCCTGCTAGGCTGGGAGGTATAGCAATCTCATAAGCAACCTCCCAAACACACCGCAATACCTCAAAAGAACCAATGTACCTTAGGCTCAGCTTGCCCTTCTTTACGAACCTCGTGACGCCCTTCATAGGCGATACTCGAAGCAAGACCCGCTCTCCAACCATGAATGCTAAATCGCGAACCTTCCAGTCTGCATAACTCTTCTGTCTGGACTGGGCTGTAAGTCTATCCTGAATCACCTTAACCTTATCCAGGGTATCTTCGACCAAGTCTGTACCCAATAATCAGGCCTCGCCCGGCTCGAACCAACCCACTGGGGACCGACATCGCTACCATATAGAGCCTCATACGGTGCCATCTAAATGCTGGACTGAAACTGTTGTTGTAAACAAACTCCGCAACTGGCAAGAACTGGTCCTATGACCCTCCAAACTCCATCACACATGCACGGAGCATATCCTTTAGTATCTAAGTCATGCACTCATACTGCCCGTTCGTCTGAGGGTGAAGTGCTATGCTCAGCTCCATTCTAGTGCCCAACTCTTGCTGTACGACTCTCCAGATCCGTGATGTAAACTGTGTGCCTCTGTCTACAATAATGGAAACTGGGACACCATGATGGCGAATAATCTCTTAGATGTAGATTCGAGTCACCTGCTCGGAAGAGTATGTAGTCATCATTGTAATAAAATGATCTGACTTCGTCAGCCGATCCACAATAACCCAAATAGCGTCGAACTTCCTCGAAGTCTGTGGGTGCCCTACTACGAAATCCATGGTGATCCTCTCCCACTTTCACTCTGCGATCTCTGATTTCTGAAGCAAGCCACCCGGTCTCTGATGCTCATACTTAACCTGCTGACAGTTGAGATGCCGAGCCACAAACCCAACTATATCCTTCTTCATCCTCCTCCACCAATAGTGCTGCCTCAAATCCTGGTACATCTTTGCGGCACCCGGATGGATGGAATACCGCAAGCTGTGGGCCTCCACAAGAATCAACTCCCGAAGCCCATCACATATCCGTTTATGCATCCTCAACACGCCGTAATCACCAATAATTACATCTACAGCATCACCTAGCCGGACCCTGTACTGAAGGACGAGCAGATGGGGGTCATCATACTGGCACTCCCTGTTACGGTCATAAAAAGTAGACCGAGAGACCACGCAAGCCAACACTCGGCTCGGCTCAGAAATGTCCAATATCAAAAACTAACTGGATAAGTCCTGAACATGTAATGCTAAGGATTTCTCAGCTGCTGGAAAATATGCTAAACTCCCAAAACTCTCCGCCCGACGACTAAAAGCATCGGCCACCACATTGGCCTTCCCCGAGTGATACAAAATGGTGATGTCATAATCTTTAAGTAGCTCCAACTACCTCCGCTGACGCAATTTAAGATCATTTTTCTTGAATAGGTGCTGCAAACTCTTGTGATCGTTGTAGATCTCACAAGGAACACCATACGACCTTCATGGCGTGAACAATAGCTGCTAACTCTAGATCGTGGACAAGATAGTTCTTCTCATGCACCTTCAACTGTCTGGACGCGTAGGCAATCACCCTACCGTCTTGCATCAGTACCGCCCCAAGACCAATCCGCGAAGCATCACAATAGATGGTGTAAGACCCCGAACCTATAGGTAATACTAATACTGGGGCCGTAGTCAAAGCTTTCTTGAGCTTCCTAAATCTCTCCTCACTCTCCTCTTTCCACCTAAACGGAGCACCCTTCTGGGTCAGCCTGGTCAAATGTGTTGCAATAGATGAAAATCCCTCCATGAAACGACAGTACCCGCCAAACCAAGAAAACTACGGATATCCGTAGCTGATGACGGTCTAGGCCTACTTTGCACTGCCTTCACCTTCTTCGGATCTACCTTGATCCCATCACTCGATACTATGTGACCCAAGAACGCCATTGAGTCTAGCCAAAACTCACATTTAGAAAAAATTTCATACAACCTCTTCTCCCTCAAATTCTGAAGCACAGTCCTCAAGTGCTGCTCATGGTCTTCCCGAGTCCGATAATACACTAGGATGTCGTCAATAAACACAATGACGAAGAAGTCAAGATAAGGTCGGAACACACTGTGCATCAAATGTGTAAAGGCTACTAGGGCATTGGTCAGCCCAAAAGACATGACAAGACACTCACAGTGACCATATTTGGTCCTGAAAGTAGTCTTCGGGATGTACGATTCCCGAATCTTCAGATGATGATAGCCTAAACGCAAGTCAATCTTGGAAAACACCCTGGCACTTTGTAACTGATCAAATAAATCATAAATTCGAGGCAATAGATACCTGTTATTAACTGTAACCTTGTTCAGCTGGCGATAATCAGTACCCATATGCATAGAACTATCTTTTTTCATCACAAACAAGACCGGAGCACCCCAAGGTGACACACTGGGCTGAATAAAGCCCTTATCAAGCAACTCCTGCAACTTCTCCTTCAACTCCTTCAACTCAGGAGAAGCCATACGGTAAGGAAGAATGAGATGGGCTGAGTGCCCGACAAAAAATCAATTCCAAAAATAATGTCTCTGTCGGGCGGCATGCTTGGAAGATCAGCTGGAAACACATCGAGGAAGTCCCTCACTACTGGAACTGACTCGACTGTAGGGGTATCAATACTGATATATCTCACATAGGCCAAATACACATCTCAACCCTTCTCAGCCATTAGTTGAGCCTTAATAAATGAAATAACCATGCGGGGAGTGTACTATAAGGTACCCCTCCACTCTAATCGCGGTAAGCCTGGCATAGCCAGCGTCAAGATCTTAGCATGACAATCAAGAATAGCATAATGGGGCGACAACCAGTCCATGCCCAAGATAACATCAAAATTTACCATGCTGAGCAATAATAAATCGGCTCTGGTCTCAAAACCAATTACAACAATCAAACACGACCGATATACGTGGTCCACAACAAGAGAATATCCCACAGGAGTAAATACATAAACAAGGGAACTCAAAGAATCTCGAGATACCCCCAAATGTGGAGCAAAATAAGAGAACACATATGAATACGTAGAGCCTGGGTCAAATAATACGGATGCATCTCTATGACAGACTGGGACAATACCTGTAATGATAGAGTCAGAAGCAACTGCCTCTAACCGAGCTGGAAGAGCATAATACTTGGCCTGGCCTCCCCCTCTAGGGCGACCTCGACCTCCCCGACCTCCACCTCAAGCTGGCTGAGTAGGTGAGGCGGCAGCTGGTGCTGGAAGCATGGCTGGAGGACCCAGTGGAGCATGTGTTGGTTGAGAAGTCTGTGGAGGTTCACCCTCCTATGTATGGGGCAATCCCCCACCATATGGCGAGTGTCGCCACACTCAAAGCAACCCCTCGTAGGACGTGGCTACTGTGGCTGACTCGAGCCTGGCCTGCTGGACTAGCCGCTAATAGCACCCCGAGCAGGAGGCACACTGGATACTGGTGGTGCATAATAGTACTCCTGGGGCCTGGAAGGAGCTGGAACACCACTAGCGGCTATATGAGCTGAACCTCACATAACCCCTACCATAGCGAGCTGCTGGGGCACGAGATCCAAAATAATAACCAATCTCTCGAGATCTCTTGGCCTCCCTCTCCTCTCTATCCCGGGAAAGCATGCCCTCCATTATTCTGGAATGTTCACGACCTACTGACAAGAGATATCCATCTCGAACTCCCTAGCAATACTGGTCCTGATACTAGGGTACAATCCTTCAATGAAGCAACAAACCCTATCCGGAACTGTGGAAACCAAGGCCGGTGCATGTCAGGCCAACTCACTGAAACAGACTACATACTCTCACACAGTAATAGAACCCTGGTGCAGCTCCTCATACTCATCGCGCAAAGCATTTGTGAGGCTCTGAGGGACATACTCACGAAAAAACATATATGAGAACTGAGTGCAATTGAGTGAAGCTGCCTCATCCGGACTACTCAGATCATAAGCACGCCACCACTGATAGGCTGCTCTTCTAAGCTGGAATGTGGTGAAAGAAACACCACTCGTCTCTGTTATGCCCATAGTACGGAGGATACGATGACACTTCTCCAGAAAACCCTGAGCATCATCTGAAGCTGGTCCGCGGTGGTACTTCTTGTACCTCTCAAGTCTGAGCTGCTCTACCTCAAAAGCAGCTGCCCTGGTCTTATGCTGAACCGAAGCCACTAGTGGATTAGGAATAAACTCTAGGGCCTGATCAACATGGACCCTCTTCTCAGGAGTACGGGCTATGGGACTCTATGCCTCTCCTCCAGCTTGAGATGTGCGGGAGATAGTGGGATCAATCCAGCTTGAGCTAAGGTGCTGAACATGCTCGTGAACTGGGCGAGAGTCTCCTGAAGAGCTGGTGCAGCAATAGGGACCTCCGGTATCTGCCCTCCAGCTGGAGCTTCCAGGGGCTTCTCTGTTTCAGCTTGCACGGGTGCTCTGGCTGCACTACGTGGTCTCCCTCTACCCCGACCCCATTCTCTGGCGGCTCTAGTAGGGGGCTCGGGTTCCTGATCGTCAGATTTTCCCGGTACGAGTCCTCACCATCTGTGAGAAAGAATAGAATAGAGAAATTTAGACTCTTATGTCAATAACTCGCGCGGAAAGGAAATTAAAGAGGTATGATTGTTCTTAACAGTTCCATAGCCTCCCGAAGATAATTATAGACGTCTCTGTCCCGATCAACGAGAATATACTAAACCAGCTTGTGACTCACGATACCTATGAACCTAGAGGTCTGATACCAACTATCACGATCCAAACATCTCTCTGAACCACGTCATGACAGTACCTAGTCTCTACGACTAGGTAAGCCTAACAATTCACAAAAATACCAATATCAGAAAAACAAGGTTGACTTCAAATGGCAATAGGTACTGAATAAACAAAAATGATGCAACTCGACATATACAATAACCAAACTCTACTTATACAGCTTTCCCAAAACCCGGAATGTCATGAGTCACAAGATGTAGAAAAGAAAATAACATCTTTATACACCGAAGTCTAGTAAAAACAAACATAGAAGAAATGTTTGACACAGGGAAGAATAGAAGGGGACTCCAAAGTTTGTGGACGTGGTAGATATACCATGAAGTCTCCAACAGCTGCCTCGAACTCACAGATACTGCGGCTGATAACGAACACCTGAATTTGCACACAGAGGATCTGCAGAAGAGTAGCCTGAGTACACCATAATTTGGTACCTAGTAAGTGCCTAGCCTAACCTCGGTCGAGTAGTGACAAGGTCAGGTGTTATATATATATATATATACATAAAAATAAGGCAAGGAAAATGAAATATTTCGCTAAATAAGGCTGAAATTTAACAAGGAAGAAACATAGAAAAAATAGCTCAGTACACAACAAAACAACAGGGGATCTCCCGAGATACCGTATCATAGTCCCAAACGTAAATGTGTAGGGGGATCTCCCCGAATACCGTTCCGTTGTCCCAAGGAAATATGCAAGACATGGCGGATCTCCCGGAATACCATTTCGTAGTCCCAAAGTAAATATGCAGTACAGGGGGATCTCCTGGAATACCGTTCCGCAGTCCCAAAGAAAATATGCAGCCAAATAATAGAATTCAACAGTTACGGCACAAAATCTTGCAATTTATCCTAAGTATAAGTTAAGAGAAGACAGGTAAAATCACTAAACATGTTGCACGTAGTCAAGGTAAACAGTTAAGGCAAATAGGCAAGCTCTCTTAGTCAAAAAAGATACTACACATGCTAATAAGGTCAAATAAGAGGAAAGACATGTTATTATTTAATGAATATCAGGTTTTACAACAATTAGCCTGTGTACGTACACGACGTTCATATATCGACAATAGTACCAATCCTAAGGTGAGTTCCCCCACACAAGGTTAGGCAATCCACTTACCTCGAATAAAGCTCAAATCAATCTGAAATAATTCTCTTTCCATGAATATCCGACTTTGAATGACCCAAATCTAGCCAAAACTAATTACATAACATAATAAAACTACAAGAAACTAATCTAGCGAACAAAATCAAAGTTAAAGCAAGAACTTGTAAAATCCTTCAAAAAGCCTCCCCGAGCCCATATCTCAGAATCGGGTAAAAGTTACCAAATAGTAGGTCCAAAGACTCCAGGACCATAGGCGTGGGACGATTAGTGCACACATAGGCGCAATTTAGCACTGAACTAGAACGCTTTAGGTAAAAAACTTCAACATAGTAATTGGGTAGCAGGAGATGATAGATTGTGCCCGCTGAATAATATGAGCAACTCGTATATAAAAGGATATTATTTATGTTGCACTGGGTGATCCTTTAGGCTAAAAAACATAGGACGCCCCCTTTCCTTTATACGCTTCACCATTTAATATAAACCGTTATAGTTGTATCTTTGTAGTCCTTAAGACTTGTACCAATTCTCATTGTGTTATAATAAAACTCTTCAACTTTTATATTTCTCTTTGTTTATTTGATCACCTAGCCTAATCCACATTGTCTTAAGTTCGGCTGGGACCCACAATTGTGGACCTCAAAGAGTTCTTAATACCTTCACTTTGAGGTAATTTGAGCCCTTACCCGATCTTTGTGGCACAAACTATTTAAAACAGAGTTATTTGCATAATAGGTGCCCTAACGCACCTTAAAAATCGTTAGGTGGCAACTCTTCTCTTTTATTACTTCCTTAAAAGAGTTGTCACACGTAAAAGACCGATTTCGTGAGAAAAATGGGGCGCGGCAAGATGGTAGTCACAAGCTAATTCAATATGTTTATTATGTGACAAAATTAAAAAGTAATATTTTGAGTTTGGGACAACTTCTTGAAAAGGAATATGACATCCACATGAAAAATAAGCATCTTTGGCTTAGAGATTCAGGTGGAATTCTAATTGCTAAAGTGCATATGGAAAATAATATATTATTTTCTCTGAATCTTAGAATAATTGATGCAAAATGTTTTAACCCTAATGTGCAAGATGAATCATGGTGTTTGGCACATGCAATTTGGGCACTTGAGCTTTGAAGCACTCAAATCAGTGGTAGAAAAGAACATGGTGCATGGCATATCATCAATCAATCATCCCAACATTGTGCAAAGCTTGTCTTCTTGGAAAACATGCAAGGAGGAGTTTTTCAAAGGAGTCCATGTCAATATCAACTAAACCGCTTCAGCTTGTTCACAGTGATGTGTGTGGACCCATCAATCCACCTTACTTTGGTAAAAGTAAATACTTTCTATTTGTCATTGAGGACTTTGGTCGAAAGACTTGGGTTTATTTCCTGAACCAAAAACCTGAAGTTTTGCTGCTTTTAAAAATTTTAAAGAACTTGTGGAGAAAGAAAGTGGGGGTGGATGTAAGGCTCCGTAAAATCTTTACCAAAAACCCGGAATTTTGTGGTGCCAAGTTAGATTTATGTGTTAAAATAGTAGAGCGGACTATTCAGACGCCTGAGAACATGTTGCGTGCTTGTGTTCTTGACTTCAAGGGTAGCTGCGATGATCATTTTCCGCTCATAGAATTTGCTTATAACAACAGCTTCCATGCCAGTATTTAGATGGCGCAGTTCGAGGCATTATATAGTAGGAGATGTAGATTGCTGATTGGGTGGTTTGAGGTTGGAGAAGCTGAATTGATAGGGCCCGAACTTGTGCACCAGGCTATGGAGAAGGTTAAGATCATAAAAGAGTGGTTGAACATTTCTCAGAGTCGTCAGAAGTCCTATTCAGATGTTCGTCGTAGAGGCTTGGAATTCAAAGAAGATGATTGGGCATTCTTGAAGGTTCCCCCAGTGAAGGGTATTATTCGGTTTGGGAAGAAAGGAAAATTGAGTCCAAGGTATGTCGAGCCGTACAAGATCATTCAATTGATCAGTTAGGTGGCATACAAGATTGAGATACCACCTAAGATGTCTTCATTACACCCGGTATTTCATGTGTCTATGCTGAAAAAGGTAGTGGGAGATCCTTTGGCTATTGTGCTAGTTGAGACCATTGAGGTTAATGAAGAACTGTCATATGAAGAAATTCCAGTTTCCATTCTTGATAGGCAAGTCCGAAAGTTGAGAAATAAAGAAATTGCCTCTGTGAAAGTACTATGGCAAAACCATCAGGTTGAAGAAGCTACGTGGGAAGCCGAGGAAGAAATGAAAAAGAATTACCCTCATTTGTTTGAATATCCATGTAATAGTTTCTATGAAGTTACTTTGTATAAAACTTTGTATCACTTGTTTAATTAATGAAAAGGTGTTCTTTTGAGTTGCATATGTTTCCTATGAGGCCACAATTGGTATTGATGTGAGTTTTGTTACGTCATTGGCTTGTGCATATATTGTAAGATGTGTTTCTGGGGCTCTCTATCAGGTGGATATTCCTAGTTACAAAGGAAACTCTAGGAAAATTTTTGGAAAATCTAGTGAGTAAGTTAAATCCGGGCCTGCTGATGTGTGGTATGAAAACCATGTTTCACAAGTTGCTAATTGTAGACCTTAATCCTCATTCGAGGACGAATGATCTTAAGTGGGGGAGGATGTAAGGCCCCATAAAATCTTTACCAAAAACCCAGAATTTCATGGTTCCAAGTTAGATTTATGTGTTAAAATAGTATAAATTCTTCGCGGTGAGTTTGCGAGCCAAGCTCGCACTTCGGACTTTTTAGATTGAACAGTACGCTACGGAGTTGAAGGAAAATGTTTTTCCAAAGAGGTTTGTTTCTACGGCACATATGCAGCCGCATAATCACTCTTTGGGCCGCATTTTGGCCGTAGAATGAAGCAGTCTTTTTGGAAAATTTTGAGGTAAGTTTTGCGGCTAATTATGCGACCGCATAACCATTTCGAGGGCTGCATTTTTGTCGTATAATCGTCCTTGGACTTTTGTGAAGGGAGGTTCTACGATGCAATATGCGACCGGAGAATATGTATGTGAACCGCATATTGGTTACAGACCGGGGTAGAAAATTCAAGCCACTGAAGGCCACTTTTGTAGTCATTTTCTGGACCACATAGCCATTGTGAGACCGCAGATCCGTTCGGGACTAAAACTTTCTAAATTTTAAACCCTATCCTATGTCGTTAAAAACATATGCTATGGTTAATTTTGTGCGTATTTTTTGATTCTTTAGAGTGAGAGAAAGAGTCCTAGAGTGAGAGAGTGATCTCCATATAATTATTCCCTCAATTCTTGCATAAAATATTGAAGATTGTAAAATGAATTTCACTAAGTATTCTCCTTAAAGGTAAGAATCTATTCCCCAACTCATAATTTTGAAATTTCTACTAAAATGGGTAATTCGGAAGATAGTTCATGGGCTTGAGAGTTGTTTATTTTGCATGCATGGGTGGTGAAATAATATAGGATGAATGTGAGCTAAAATTGGTAAAGGATGGGGAATGGGTTGATAGAATCTTTCACAAAAGGCCTTAAAACATAATGCACACCTAGTGCTTGATAATGTGCTCAAATGGGCTAGAGTATTGATCATCCTTCTAATTCTTGAATAAACTTGTGACATTCATAAAATAGATTGAAGGTTCTAAGGGTTCCGAAATTTATTGTATAACATAAGGAAAGCTATATTGGGGTATGGATTGCTAAACCTCCTTCTCCTTAGAATCGAAACCCTGATATTCGTGAAATTGGTGTAAGTCTCCAACTGATTCTACTAGAATTGAGTATCCCAAATGTGTTGTGTTAACTGATATGTGTTAGATAATTGTACTAAATGTTTTCGTGCCATCTTTCCTTCAAGGATATGTGCAAAAATGTTGATTATGTGCTAAGAAATGCTAGGACATCATGTCAAAAATCCGGATGAATATTGTTATGGCAATTTGTATAAGAGACCTCCATGTGCTATGATCTTTCCTACTCTTTCCCTTATGTGTACAAATGTCTTAATGATAAGTCTTACTGATGCCAATGATAATGTTATTGAATGTGTAAAAAAGGGTAACTTTAAAATATAAAATACGGCTAGTAGCCAAGAACGACTTAATAAATGAGGCCCCTTGTGCCAATGTATCAAAAGATGGGAAGAAAATGTAAAGTGAGATGATTGATTGAAAGGATGATGTCTCGATTGATATGGCCTAGCCGATCGGGCCGTGATCAGACGCCATGCCGCACACATAGTGGTAATTGTGCTAGAATTGATGATTGAAAATGTGGATACCATTGATGTCTCAATTGAGATGACCTAGCCGATCGGGCTTGGGTGTGTGTTGATGCAATGTGGCAAGGTTATAGCTTATGCTTCGGGACAACTTAAGAATCATGAAAAGAACTATCCAACACATGAGTTAGAGCTTGCAGTAGTGGTATTTGTATTAAAGATTTGGCGTCATTATTTGTATGGGGTCCATGCGGATGTATTCACGGACCACAAGAGCCTTCAATATATTTTCAAACAGAAGGAATTAAATTTGAGGTAGAGAAGGTGTCTTGAGTTGCCCAAGGATTATGACATCAATATTTTATATCATCCGGGGAAGGCTAATGTTGTGGCGGATTCTCTCAGCCGAAAATCTATGGGTAGTTTGGCTTACTTGAAGGCATGTCAAAGGCCGTTGGCCAGGGAGGTTCACCAGTTGGCTAGTTTGGGAGTTCGTCTTGCGGACTTTAGTGAAGGACGAGTAATTGTGCAAAATAGGGCGGAATCATCGCTTGTGGAGGAATTCAAGGAGAAAAAATACAATGATCCAACGTTGGTTCAGCTGAAGGAGGGGATTCATAAACATAAGACCACGACTTTTTTCTCTTGGCATGGGTGATGGTACATTACGGTACCAAGGGCGACTATGTGTTCCAAACGTAGATGGTCTTTGGGAAAGAATCATGGCAGAAGATCACACTTCTAGATATTCCGTGTACCCAGGTTCTACAAAAATGAATCATGATCTCAAAGAAGTCTATTGGTGGAACGACATGAAGAGGGGTGTGGAAGACTTTGTGGAAAAATGTCCAAGCTGTTAGCAAGTGAAGGCCGAGCATCAAAAGCCCGGTGGGTTGGCACAGAATATAGAAATTCCAACATGGAAGTGGGAAATGATCAATATGGATTTTGTGGTAGGGTTACCACGCACTCTGCGCAATGTCGACTCAATTTGGGTGATTTGTGGATCGACTCACGAAATCAACACACTTCTTGCCAGTTAAATCTACCGACACAGTAGAACAGTATATTCAGTTGTATATCAAGGAAGTAGTCAGGCTCCATGGCACTCCAGTAGCAATAATTTCAGATCAAGAGGCTCAGTTCTCGGCCAATTTTGCGAGGAAATTTCAGCAAGGGTTGGGTAGTAAGGTGAATCTTAGGACAACCTTCCATCCACAAACCGACGGGCAAGTAGAGCGAACTATTCAGGCGCTTGAGGACATGTTGCGTGCTTGTGTTATTCACTTAAAGGGTAGTTGGGATGACCATTTTCCGCTCATAAAATTTTCTTATAACAACAACTTCCATGCCATTATTCAGATGGCGCCATTCGAGTCATTGTATGGTAGGAGATGTAGATCGCCGATTGGGTGGTTCGAGGTTGGGGAAGCTGAATTGATAGGGCTAGACCTTGTGCATCATGCTATGGAGAAGGTTAAGATCATAAAAGAGCGATTGAACATTGCTCAGAGTCGTCAGAAATCCTATTCGGATGTTTGTTGTAGAGGCTTGGAATTCAAAGAAGATGACAAGGTATTCTTGAAAGTTTCCCCCATGAAGGGTATTATGTGGTTTGGGAAGAAAGTAAAATTGAGTCCGAGGTACGTCGGGCAGTACAGGATCATTCAACAGACCAGTCAGGTGGAATACAAGCTTGAGATGTCACCCGAGATGTCATTAGTACACCCGGTATTTCATGTATGTATGCTGAAAATATATAGTGGGAGATCCATTGTCTATTGTGCCAGTTCAGACCATTGAGGTTAATGAAGAACTTTCATATGAAGAAATTCCAGTTGCCATTCTTGATAGGCAAGTCCGAAAGTTGAGAAAAAAAGAAATCGCCTCCGTGAAAGTACTATGGCGAAACCAGCAGGTTAAAGATGCTACATGAGAAGCCGAGGAAGAAGTGGAAAAGAAGTACCCTTATTTGTTTGAATAGCCATGTAATAGTCTCTATGAAGTTACGTCCTATAAAACTTTGTATCATTTGTTCAATTAATGCAAAGGTGTTCTTTTGAGTTGCATATATTTCTTATGAGGCCACGGTTGGTATTGATGTGAGTTTTTATTACGTCGTTGACTTGTGCATATACTGTAAGATGTGTTTCTAGGTCTCTCTGTCAGGTGTATAGGCCTATTAACAAAGGAAACTCTGGCAAAATTTTTGGAAAATCTAGTGAGTAATTTAAATTCAAGGCTGCTAATGTGTGGTATGGAAACCAAGTTTCACACATTGCTAATTGTAGACCTTAATCCTTATTCGAGGAAAATGATCTTAAGTGGGGGAGGATGTAAGGCCCCGTAAAATCTTTACCAAAAACCCGGAATTTCGTGGTGCCAAGTTAGATTTATGTGTTAAAATAGTATAAATTCTTCGCGGCAAGCTTGCGAGCCAAGCTCGCGGTTCAGACTTTTTGAATTGAGCAGTACACTACGAAGTTGAAGGAAAATGTTTTGCCAAAGAGGTTCATTTTTGCAGCCCATTATACGGCCGCATAATCACTTTGCGGACCAAATTTTGGTCGCAGAGTGAGGCAGTCTTTCTGGCCAATTTTGAGGCAGTTCTGCGGTGCATTATGCGATCGCAGAACAGGTCTGCAAACCGCATATTCAAGTCCCTGAGGGATACTTTTGCGGTCATTTTGCGGATCGCATACCCATTATGCGGTCGCATACGCGACCGTATATCCGTGTCGGGGCTCAAAATTTCTAAATTTTAAACCCGATCCCATGTCGTTAAAAACATATGTTATGGTTCATTTTGACCATATTTTCTGATGCTTTAGAATGAGAGAAAGATCCCTATAGTGAGAGAGTGATCTCTAATTATTCCTAAATTCTTGCATAAAACCTTGAAGATTGTCAAGTGAAGTTCACTAAGTATTCTCGTTAAAGGTAAGAATCTATGCCCCAACTCATAATTTCGAAATTTCTTCTAAAATGGGAAATTAGCAAGATAGTTCATGGGATTGAGGGTTGTATGTTCTGCATGCATGGGTGGTGAAACAATATAGGATGGATGTGAGCTAAAAATTGTAAAGGATGGGGAATGGTTTGAGAGAATCTTTCACAAAAGGCCTTAAAAACATAATGCACACCTAGTGCTTGATAATGTGCTCAAATGGGCTAGAGTATTGATCATCCTTCTCTTTCTTAATCAACTTGTGATATTTCTAAAATAGATTGAAGGTGATAAGGGTTCCAGAAAATGTAAAATACGGCCAAGAGCCAAGACCGACTTAATTAATGAGGCCCCTCGTGCCAATGTATCGAAAGATGGGAAGGAAATGTAAAGTGAGATGATTGATTGAAAGGATGATGTCTCAATTGATATGGCCTAGCCGATCGGGTTGTGATCCGATGCCATTCCGCACACATGGTGGTAATTGTGCTAGAATTGATGATTGAAAATGTGGATACGGTTGATGTCTCAATTGAGATGACCTAGCCAATCGGGTCGAGATCAGACTCCGTGTAAGAGCACGATGGTATTGTGGCACATGGCACTAAATGTTACCAAATAATGAG
This sequence comes from Nicotiana knightiana, assembly GCA_005239525.1. Taxonomy (NCBI): domain Eukaryota; kingdom Viridiplantae; phylum Streptophyta; class Magnoliopsida; order Solanales; family Solanaceae; genus Nicotiana; species Nicotiana knightiana. The sequence continues at coordinate 116,518 of ML372004.1, read as the reverse complement.
ATGGAATTTGTTTAAGAAATTATGTGACCCTTACTTGATGTTTTAGTATTGTTTGAAGCTCTTACTAATCTGCTGACTGATTTTCCCTCGTAATTGTTGTTCGTTCTATTGAGATGGTATTTAGCTGTACATACTAGCACTATTCGACAGTACTAACGTCCTTTTTGCCGAGGGCGATACATCTTTGAATGGATGTAGGTGGTTCCATAGCAGAGAGTGTTGATCGCAACTAGTGGTGCCTCCCCTTCTCAGCAGTCTTGATGAGGCCCATTTAATTTCAGGGGTCGTACATCTTTTGTTCCCTATATATTGTATTTCAGGTATAGCTGGGGCCTTGTTGCCGGCGATTTTGACGTACTCTTTTGTATCTATTTAGAATCTCCATAGACACGATGTGGGTTATATATGGAGATTTGGGAGGTCAACGGATTATTTGTATTTTGAGCTCTTGTTCCACTAAATTTTAAAGTGTATGTATTTTCGGAACTTAACTTTGGTGTAGCAAAAATAAAGTAAAATGAACTAGTAATGTTTACACATATGATCTTTCCACTGCTTAACTGATAGTAACGTGCCTTCTTTGATCATAAACGAGTCGGGTAGGAAATGTATAATAGGCTTGCTCGACTTGGTTCACTAGGTTGAGCGCCGGTCGCGCTCCCCGAGGTTGGGGTGTGACATATCAGCCTCATGGAATTTGTCGCCCTCTAACGATACCTTATTCACCGCAACAAAATGGAGTTGCAGAGAGAAAGAATCGAATTATTCTTAATATGGCTAGATGTATGTTGAAAGCTAAAAGTACGCCCAAGGAATTTTGGGTCGAGGCTGTTTCTTGTGAAGTTAATTTGAACAACAGGTCTCCAACAAGGAATGCTAGAGATCAAATTCCTCAAGAAGCATGGAGTGAAAGAAATCCAAGTATCAATCACTTGATAATCTTTGGGATCATAGCTTATGCTCATCTGAAGGTACAAGGCATGACTTGTTGCTAAAGGCTACAAGAAAAGGCAAGGCATTGACTATGAAGAAGTCTATGCACCCATTACTCGCATGGAGATGATCTGTTTTCTCATTTCTTTGGCGGCGCAAACGGAGTGGAAGATCCATCAACTAGATGTCAAGTCAGACTTCTTTAATGACTATCTTGAAGAATAAGTCTATGTTGAACAATCATTCGGCTTTGTGGTAAAACACCATGAAGATAAAGTGTTGCGGTTGAGGAAAGGTTTATATGGATTAAAGCAAGCCCCACGAGCATGAAATAGTTGCATCGACAAGTAATTTGAAGACAATGGGTTTACTCGTTGTCTCCTGGGTAAGAATGATCTTGATTAAACATGTCCTACAGTTTCTTCCCACTTAAATGTTTTCTGCTATGAACCCTCCTAAAGGAATTACTAAGCTCATGGAGAAACACTTTCCTAAGTTCTATTGGGGGTGTAACGAAAGTAGAAATAAATATCATTAGACTTCATGGAACAATCTTTGTCTTCCTAAAGATGAAGGTGGAGCAGATGTCATGCAAATGGATGATATCATTGGCGCTCTTAGCATCAAAATATGGTGGAGATTCAGAACTTAGCCTTCCCTTTGGGCCACCTTTCTCTAGAATAAATATTGTAAAAGAGATCATCCGGTGAACAAAAGATTCAGCCCAATTGATTCTCATATATAGAAGAATATTTTAAGGATCAGAGTTAAGGCGGAGCATAATATTATATGGGAATTTCAAAAAGGCACTTGTAATTTCTGGTGGGATAATTGGACCTGGAAAGGTGCATTAGCCAATCTCTTACAAGGTGGTGGTAGGTTCCCCAAACTACAAGTAAAGCAATTTATGTATAATAAAGAATGGAGTACCGACAAGCTTAATGAAGTTCTCCCTGGTCATCTTATTGATTTCATTGCCCAATTTGATATTGGTGATCCAAATGAATAAGACTTTCCTATTTGGAATATTTCTGATAATGGACTTTTTTCTTCTACTTCTTCTTGGCAATCTATTAGATTTAAAAAGAAAAAAAATTGATTTTCTAAAAAAATTTTGGCATAACCCTATCCCTTTTAAAATATCTTTTATCACTTGGAGACTTTTTAAAAATAGATTGCCTTTCGATGATGTTGTAGGCAGATTTGGCACTAACATCATTTCTAGATATTCCTGTTATTTTTCTGCGCATGTGGAGATATGCAACATGTTTTTAACAATTGCAATGCAACCAACATCATTTGGAATTCCATACGAAATGCACTTGGAGTCAAGAACCAAAGGGAACCAATAGTAAAAATATATTTGTAGTATACTGAACAAGTAGTGAACAGAACTAAACCCCAAACGCAAACCCTGCAAGTCACGCTCTCTAGCTCTCTCCTCTCTGGCGATTTTTTTCTCTAATTTTAGGCAGCCATGGCTGCTTTGATCTCTCCCCAGTCTTTGGCTGTGGGAGAGATAAATCAAAACACAACTGAATCCCTAACAAACACTAATAAAAAACAGTCATATGCTGCACAAATTCAACCAAAACAAGCTGTTGCGTCGAAGTTTGAGTTGATTCTAGTGACTATCGTGCATGGAGAACCAACAATAGAGTTCTCAATGGATGAGATCAAACAATTCACAAGAGATGAAGGATTTCATCAAGCTATTATAATGAAGTTCTCATACGGTAAACCTGATCTACATGAGTTTAGAAAAGTTTTTTCGTCGCAATTCGATATTCAAGGTCGCTGCAATATAGGACTGCTGGAATTTCGCCATCTTTTAATTAGATTTGATCTATATAACGACTATGTTATGTTTTTATCACGATCAACTGGTTATGTCAAGGCTAAAGGTGATGAATTCTTTTTTAGAACATTCCCATGGACGTTAGAATTCAATCCAAAGGAGGAAACTTCCATGGCAGTCGTCTGGATTTCTTTTCCAGGTCTGCCGCCTAATTTTTTCGCCAAGAGATCGTTGATGTCTATTGCTTCAGCTGTTGGTAAAACTCTTGCTGTGGACAAGGCGACGCAAGAAAGAACACGACCTAGCGCGGCTAGAGTCAAGGTAATCCTAGATCTTTTGGATAAACATCCTAAGAAGGTTAAAATTTTGATGGCCGACAAAGCAACAGGTAAAACAATCGTGCATTATCAGGAAGTTGTATATGATAATCTTCCAAAGTATTGCACATATTGCAAGCATCAAGGACATGATGATAAAATATGTCGATTGTTGAAAGAACAAGGTGTAGAGGAGATGACAAAAACAGGTGCAACAGTTGAGAGAAATCTGCCAGTTATAGATGTAACCATGATTGAGCAGATGCAAGGAGATGCTAGAGATTATCTAAATACTAAAAGAGCTGAACAAAGAGCTAAGGAAATAGAAGATTCAGATGGTAAACTAATAGAAGCAGTAGCAAAGGAAAATCTGATCGAACAACAGTTTGTACAAAAGAAAGGAGGAAAAGACACTGCTAATTCGAGCAAGGATCAATTGCTCAATCGAGCAACAAATGGTAATTTTGTAGGTGATGGTTTAATGATTGATAAGGGCCCTCCTAAACCTACACGTGATATCCCTGCTAGACAAGCTTTAGCAAGGATTTATAATGTAGTAAATCCAATTGTGTCAGCGTATGATAAGTTATCTATCAATAATAGTGCAGTTGGTGTTTTATCAAAAACATTGGAACATGGAGATAGGGAAGTGGTTGAGGGTGCAACATATACAGGTTCAAAGGCCACTATTATTCATGATGATGGTAATGCTCAATGTGGCAATATAATGGAAGCAATTGTACAAGTAACAGATGTACAAAACACTAGGGAATTGACAACACCAGTGGTCAATCGTGAGGAAGAAGCCCAGTTTTCTGGAGGTAAGGAGAATGGGGATAAGGATGTGGATTTGGAAATTAAGGCTAGGGATGAGAAGTTGGATGATATGTGTGATGATACAAATAAAAAAGGAGAAAAATGGAACGTAGTTTCTTCTAGAAAATCACCTACTAAGCAGGTATTATCGCCCAGGAAAAATGTTGCAGGTGTTCGACCAAAAACTTTGAACTGTGCTTCCAGCTCAAATGTTTTTGAAGTGCTGGAAACTGTGGATGATGGGCAACTGGATTCAACAACACTGAAAAATGATATGATGAAAAAACAACTGATTCCATGCAATAGCAGTGAAAAAGAAGTCCATAATAGTGAGGATTTGGCCAAGGAAGGGAGTGTTCGACAGAAGGTATCAAAGAAAATTTGTGTCGAGGAGTTAAGGAGTAAGGCTCACAGCTCTAATATTCCTACATTGTTTTTTTTGAAATCCTCACGTACAACAAATCATTAAAGATTCTCAGAGTGAAATGATGCTAAACACTAATATGGTTAAACAACCATTGGTTACGTTGAACACTCCCGTGTTTGAAGTACCATCACAATCGTTGGAGTCTTGTGGAGAACATGGTGGTGATCATGGACAATTGGTGTTGTCCACAGGAAATAACAATGAAGTTGTTAATGCAAATGTGAGGGAAATGGCAATTAAATCTAAGCTATGAGTTGACCAACCTGAATATGATGGTGATGAAAACTGGGATGTTGATTTTGTGGATGATTCTACTGATGAAGGTGATAGGTGTAGTGGTGATGAGTAGATGTTATCAGTAGGTTCACCATCGTGTCCAAAAAATGGAAGCACCTCAAAGGTAGGATCAGGTAGCAAGCTCAATGCTAAAGCTCCTGATTTTATCCCTAAATCTAAGCAGCAACATAATATAAATGATTCAACTTTAATAGAACATCCAGTAGAAAAACAGCCTGGGCAGCAACAGATTTTATCGTGTACTCCATCAGTTAATTTTCCAGTACTAGAACAAGCTGGGCAGCAGCAGATTCCAATTGCCAAAGCTATGGCAGTTGTGAGGCAATCTGGGCAGCAGCAACAGAAAAAGGTGAAAAATCCTGCTCCCAGTTGTGATCGACTTGAAGCAGCACCAACACTAGGACAACAACAACCAAACATCTCAACTACTAGTCCTACAGATGATCGAAAAGCAGTAACAATAAAATCGATGCAGCAGCAAATTGTGACAACCTTTCCAAGTATATCTCTAGAGGAGAGAAAGCTTTTGGATGCAATGGTGAGTTCCAATCAGGTACTGTCTTTAAATCATACTGTTGCTAGCACTGGTTGTGTGAGAAGGAGCAGGAGAAAATTGCAAAACATATAACAAAACAAGGAAATATTGGCTAGTAAACATGATGGAAACTCCTTGGTGACACAAGGTTTTCCTCAAGACATGCCAATTCTAGCGATTGTGGATAGAGATGCATACGAAGAGGGTGAGGAAGAAGATATTTTAAACCAATGCCGGGTAGAAGCAGCAAGGAAAGGCGATTTATCACCAAGGCATAGCGGAAAAAGTAGGAAGCCCCACACAAGAAAAAATAGTTGGGACGGCAAGGTGAGTGAAGATGCAAACATAAGGAGACTTCCGATGAGAGTTTCCAAACAAAAACAGGTTGTTCCAACTACGTCAACAAAGTCTAACCATTCAAAAAAGAAATCATGAATTTAGAAGACATTTTGAAGAAAGTCGAGGATGAAGACAAGCGTCTACAAATTGAAGACTTCATAAAATTAGAGAAGAGTGATCATCACTGTTATTTCTACATATTTTGATTCTACCATCACATTAGCATTGTTTTATGTAATATCATTACGGAGTATGTTATAAACTCTGTGAAGATCATAGAATACCTAGTCATAGCTAGTTCTTTCTTTTTACATGCATGTTAGTAGGTGAGGCCACTTTATGCCTCGATAGGATTAGTAAGGTAAGGTTTGGCCCAGTAGTGTCTGCCTAAGACTTATGCCTCTGGGAAAATACCCAAGCGACTATGAGATTATATGCCCTCGTGAGACTTTGCCGGCAGCTACACCATGATCCTCTACATGAGGCAGCCATACATGCATTGTGAGGCGCAGAGGAGTGATTATATAGTCAAGGCATAAAGGCAACACTAGTGGTGCTATTGTNCAAAAAAAAAAAAAAAGAGAACCAATAGTTGATACTTTCAAGAGATGGTGGGAGACGAATGCCAACAATAAAGTTCATAAACAAATCCTCAAGATTGCTCCTATGGTCATCTGTTGGGAACTTTGGAAGTACATAAATTCGTGTAGATATGGAAAGCAGAAGAAGTTTAAACTCAACACCATGAGATATTAAAGCATTTGGACTCTAAACGAAACAATCTCCAAACTCATTCCAGGTGACTTTGCTCAACTGAATTGGCATTTATTGTGTGAAAAAAGTGAGAGACTCAAGCCATTGCAAAAATGGATGCAAGTTATATGGGAACCTCATTTGTCAGTGAGATATCTCACTGATGGTAGGTTTAGCAAGGAAAGTGGAAAAGCCACCATTTGTGGGGTGGTAGGGACTATCATGAATTTATATGAGAAAATGGAGATAAATGAAAATGGAGATCAAGAGGAAAGACAAGCAGGAAAGAAAGATCATACACAGAAAGACTACGTTAATGAATCAACTAGCATACCATCTGCGATTAGAAATCTCCCTGTGATTAATGTGGTAGTCGATCTCAATGTTGAATCCAATTTGAAACAGGTCAAGCATTTCACAAACCAACAAATCGAAGTGACCTCCCCTAATAGGGTGACTTTCATGATTTCGATTGACCAATTGCAAATAGAATCGAAAGATGGTTCTTTCCAGGTTATAGGAGGCAAAGAAAATGGGAAGAAGAAAGGAAAAAAAAACAAAAACAAAGATACTATACCTTCTAAAGGAGGAAACTCATGTTAATTACTATGAATTTTCCATGATAAGTGCTATATTCTGGAACATTAGAGGAATCAATACCAAAAAAAACTTATCAAGGCTAAAAAAACTGATTACCATCTATAAAGTGGAACTTGTTTCTATATTGGAACCTTTTGCCAACATCAATCAAACTGAGAGGTGTAGGAGATTTCCTGGCTATCACCACTGTATTTCCAATACTTATGGATATATTTGGATCATGTGGTCAGGCAACAACATGACCACTATTTTGAACAACAATGATAAAAAAATCACTATAAAATTGCACTATGGGGCTGTTAATAGTGATCTCTATCTCACAACAGTGTATGCTAAGTGCACTCTAGAAGAAACGATAGAACTATGGAGTGGTATAGAGAGTGCTCATCTCCAGGTAAATCATCCATGGCGTATTGGAGGCAATTTCAATGTTATTTTAGACCCCGATAAGAAAAAAAGCGGTAGACCACATAGAATGAACAAAAGCCTTGAATTCAATACTTGTATGGATAACTGTGGTGTGATGGATTTGGGTTTTGTTGGGACAATATATACTTGATGTAACAATTGGGAACCTAGAAGAAGAATCTGGAAGAGGCTCGACAGAGTTTTTATTAATGATCAATGGTATCAGATTTTCCAAAACAATATAGTCAATCATTTGGCTAGAACTGTGTCTGATCATAGGCCTTTACTTATTCACTGTCATGATCAAAATCAATAGGGGATAAAATATTTTAAGTTTCTTGATTTCTGGACTGACCAACCATTTTTTTTTGCAAGTAGTAGAAGAAGTATGGAGTAACTAGGTTCATGGTAACCATTTTTGAAGGTTACAACAAAATCTTAAAATGCTCAGTAGAAGACTAACTCAATGGTCTAAAGAAGATATTGGCAATGTCTTTGAACAAGTCAAATTTTGGGAAAATAAAATGCAAGATATCGAGAAAATAAATGACAATAATAGTAATGATAATTCTAGAGCTGAATTGAATATAGGTCAAGCAGAATACATTACATGGATGGGGATTCAGGATGCCATTCTCAGGCAGAAAGCTAAGGTTGAATTGTTTTGAAGAAGGTGACTCTAATACTAAATATTTTTATAGCACCATCAGAGATGGAAGAAGAAGACTGCAACTTCATATAATTAAGAACCATAGAGGTCACTGGATTGAAGGAGATGCTAACATTGCAAAGCAGTTGTTCACCATTTTCAACAGTTCTTCAATATCTAACACAAATTCAGGGATCAAGATATCATCAATTGTATTCCTCAGTGCATCAATACTGAAGATGATGAAATTCTTATTGTCATTCCTATCACTGAAGAGATTAAAGATGATTTATTTGGTATGAGTCCTGCTAGTTCAGCGGGGCCGGATGGTTACAATAGAAAATTCTTTCAAACATGCTAGGATATCATTAAGCACGACATTACATAATTTGTTCAGAATGACTGCAATGGCAGGAACTTACTAAGTTGTTTTCACATACATGTCTTGCACTTATACCTAAAGTGGAATATCCTATTAGTTTCTCAGATTTGAGACCTATTACTTTGAGTAAATTTACAGCCAATATTATTTACAAAATCCTATCTAGAAGACTGAATCCTATCCTAGGGAGGCTCATCTACGAGAATCAGAGTGGTTTTGTCAAAGGAGGACTGATTACTGAAAACATTCTCCCAGCACAGGGGATTGCTCAAGGTGTGAACAACAAGAACAAATGAGGCAATGTAGTTGACATGTCAAAATCCTATGATAGGATTTCATGGACCTTCCTGATAGTAGTAATGAGGAAGTTTGGCTTCTCTGAAAATTGGATTGATTTGGGGGCTTGTACAGGGAGTCTGGTACTCCATTATTATTAATGGGGCAAGAACTAGTTTCTTCACATCTTCAAAGGGCCTCAAACAAGGGAATTCTTTATCTCTTTCTTCTTATTATGGGAGCTGAGGTTATTTCTAGATCTCTCTATGAGCTGAATGATTTTATTAGCTTTCTCCTTTCAGTATGGATCACAGAGGTCCAATCATTAACCATTTAGCGTATGCAGATGATATTGTAACTTCCTATGGAGGTAACAATATCACTATCAGTCTCATTAAGAAGGTTATAGACAGATATGAAAAGGCATCTGGCCAGAAAGTTAACAATGACAAGAGTTTCTTTATCACAGCTCCTCATACTTGTGCCAACAGAATCAACAAAATTAGAAATTCTATTGGTTATATGGATAAGTCTTTCCCATTTATCTATCTGGGATGCCCTATATATTATGGGAGAAATACTAGCAGTCTCTTTGATGGAATGCTCTTTAGAATTATCAAAAAGCTCAATGGATGGCAGGGTAATATGATGTCTCCTGGGGGAAGAATATCTTTATTAAACATGTCTTCCAGTTTCTTCCCACTTATATGTTGTCTGCTATGAACCCTCCTAAAGGAATTACTAATCTCATGGAGAGACACTTTTCTAAGTTCTTTTGGGGGTCTAACGAAGGTAGAAATAAATATCCTTAGACTTCATGGAACAATCTTTGTCTTCAAAAAGATGAAGGTGGAGTTGATGTCAGGAAAATGAAGGATATCATTGACACTCTTAGCATCAAAAAATGGTGGAGATTCAGAACTTAGCCTTCCCTTTGGGCCATATTTTTCAAGAATAAATATTGTAAGAGAGCTCATCCAATGAACAAAAGATTCAACCCAGCTGATTCTCATATATGGAAGAATATGTTGAGGATCAGAATTAAGGTGGAGAATAATATTACATGAGAAGTTCAAAAAGGCAATTGTAGTTTCTGGTGGGATAATTGGACTGGTAAAGGTGCATTAGCCAATCTCTTACAAGGTGGTGGTAGGTCTGCAAAAATACAGGTGAAGCAGTTTATGCATAATAAAGAATGGAGTATCAACAATCTTAATGAAGTTCTCCCTGGTCATCTTATTGACTTCATTGCTCAATTGGATATTGGTGATCCAAGTGAAGAAGACTTTCGTGTTTGGAATATTTCTGATAATGGACTTTTTTCTTCTACTTCTACTTGGCAATCTATTAGATTTAAAAAGAAAAAATTGATTTTATAAAAAAAAATTTGGCATACTCTATCCCTTATAAAATATTTTTTATCACTTGGAGACTTTTTAAAAATAGATTGCCTTTCGATGATGTTGTAGGAATATTTGACACTAATATCATTTCTAGATGTTCTTGTTGTCTTTCTGCGCAGGTGGAGATAATGCAACATGTTTTCACTAAAGCGATGCAGCGAACATCATTTTGAATTCCATTGGAAATTCACTTGGAATCAAGCACCAACAAGAACCAGTAATTGCTACTTTCAAGAAATGGTGGGAGACGAATGCCAACAATAGAGTTCATAAACAAATCCTCCAGATTTCTCCCATGGTCATCTGTTGGGAACTTTGAAAGTAGATAAATGCGTGTAGATATGAAAAGCGGAAGAAGTTTAAACTCAACAACATGAGACATCAAAGCATTTGGATTCCAAATTCAGCAATATCCAAATTCACTCCAGGTGACTTTGCTCAACTAGATTGACCTTTATTGTGTGAAAAAATTGAGAGAATCAAGCCATCGCAAAAATGGATGCAAGTTATATGTGAACCTCCTTTTCCGGGAACTGTCACTAATGGTAGCATTAGCCAGGAAAGTGGAAAAACTGGCATTAGTGGGGTGGTCAGGTACTGTCATGGAGACCACATCATGACCTTTTTATGATGGTGATTAATATAACCTCCAACACTGTTCAACATACTAGAATTAATGTAAAGCATTCCTTCAGAGAAGGTAACCAGATAGCCGATTGTCTTGCAAAGTTGGCCAGAACCACTAACCAGAGGAGAGTATTCCACTCATTCCAACAACTTCTTAATAGCGTTAAAGGTCATTTCCTGTTAAAGGTCATTTCATGTACTTTTTTGGAACACAACACAAACCAGACCTTTGTCTAGGAAATTTATTTAAAAATTTGTGGGTTATCCTCGAATTTTATTCATCACTTGCACTTGCGACTTGTGCTGAACTTTCCCCTACATTAGATCAAGCCTACCTTAAAGTTCTTGTCTAAATGTTACAATAATTTAAAGCAAAGATATACTTAGGTAAGATGATTCAATTATAACAAAGCGGTGGTTAAACAAATCTACAAAAATTAACAAATATTATTGTTCAAGGGAGACTAAGAACTCATAACTTATGTGAATATTAGGATTGACTGTATATGAGAAATAGGGAGTTAAAGTTGAAATAAGGTAAAGTTCCACAACACAATCTACAGTCATTTTTATGTTTCGCATTCAAATATAATGAACCATGAGTTATCATTAGCATACTTATATAGAACATTCCTAACAAATATATTTCTAGATCAATAAACTATATTGATTAACAACATAAAATCCAAGTCCATAATAAAAGGCAAAAACTAGTTGGTTTATATATATATATATATATATATATATATACAGAGGGAGAGAGAGAGAGAGCTAAATAATCTGAGATGGCATATAGCAGGCCTATTGCATGCTGAAAGTACCTATTAATTTCCTTCCTCCCCAAATATCTAATGCCCCGGTTCATGATATTTCACTCCCATGTTGTGAGATCTATTTAAATAAAAAAATTAAAAAAGATAAGAACGAGAAAATGATTTAGAAAAGCAAAAGCAAAAGCCAAAGCAAAAGGAATGTATGAGACCAACCAAAATTTTAAAAAAAAATCAAATTGGTTTGGTTTGGGCGGCTGAATTTTGCAAATTATTGAACCAATCTGATTGGTTGGGTGGGTGGAAATTTTGCCTATAAAATGAGCTATTCGTTCCTCTTGAAAACACACCAAAACATAGAGAAGCAATAAAAATTAGACAGAGTAATTCACAGATTGTAGTATGTGAGATAAATAGTGACTGCGAGTAATATTGTAGTGATGTGTTTTGCTGGGGTGTTGTATTTTACCCCGATAAAAGATTTGGTGTCATTTTTACTCTCTTGTGTTATTATTATTTTTCTTAGATATTTTTTCTGGCGGGAAATTATTTTTCCCCAACAACGTGGTATCATAGCCATGAAAAATAATAGTACGCTATCTTTTCAGTACCCCCATCTCACAAAAGATAATTATAAGAAATGATGTCTATATATGAAAGTCATTCTTGGCTCCTAGGATGTGTGAGAAATCATAGATAGAGGGTATGAAAAACCCGATAATGAGGAAGCTCTGCCTCAATATGAAAAAGATGTCTTGGCAAATACAAGAAAAAATGATCAACAAGCCCTCACGTTCATCCACCAATGTTTGGATGATTCCCTGTTTGAGAAGGTGGAAGATGTGACTACCTCAAAGGAAGCTTGGGAGATTTTACAAAATTCTCGTCAAGGAGTTGAAAAGGTGAGGAAAGTAAAACTTCAATCTCTAAGGGTTGATTTTGAGTTTTTAACAACAAAAGAATCTGAATGCATTTCAGATTATTGTTCAAAAGGGAAGGCTGTTGTAAATCAATTAAGAAGATAGAGGTAAGACATAGAAAATGTCTGTGTGGTAGAAAAGATCCTTCGCTCTTTAACAACTAAATTTGATTTTGTGGTGTGTGCTATTGAGGAGTCTAAAGATTTAGACTCTATGCTGGTAGAGCAATTAGAGGGTTCTTTGCAGGCCCACGAAGAAAAGATGAAAAGAAGACAAGAAGTGTCATTGGTGCAACTTCTTAAAACTCAGACATCCTTAAAGGATTATTGAAGTGAAAAGAGCTATCGAGGAAAAAAATGAGGACAAGGCATGGAAGTCATGGATGAGGAACAAGCAACGGTAAAAACTTCAACAATGAAGTTAAAATCCACCAAACATTCAGAGGTTGTGGCCGTGGACAAAAAGGAGGAAGAGGATGTGGCCGTTACCAAGAAATAATGGACAAAGGTATGACAAATCTAAAATTAAGTTTTATAATTGTAATAAATTTTTTCATTACTCTTGGGAATGTTGAAGACAAATCTAACCTTGTTGACGACAAGAAAGAAAAATATGAGTCGACGTTGTTGATGGCTTTCAATGAAGAAGACATGGATGATTGCAACTCATGGTATTTGGACAATAGAGCAAGCAATAATATGTGTTGATGCATAGAGAAGTTTGTGGAGATCAATAAAACAGTTAGAGTTAATGTGTCCTTCAGAGATACCTCAAAGATTCAAATCGAAGGGATAGGTACAATTCTGATCTCCGGTAAAAAGATGGTAGTCACAAGCTAATTCAAGATCTTTATTATGTGCCAAAATTAAAAAGTACTATTTTGAGTTTGGGAAAACTTCTTGAAAAGTAATATGACATTCACATGAAAAATAAGCATCTTTGTCTTAGAGATTCAGATGGAATTCTAATTGCTAAAGTGCACATTGCAAAGAATAGATTGTTTTCTCTGAACCTTAAAACAATTGATGCAAAGTATTGAAGGCTAACTTCAAGATGAATCATGGTGTTGGCACATGCGATTTGGGCACTTGAATTTTGAAGCACTCAAATCAGTGGGAAAAAAGAACATAGTGCATGAGGTATCATCAATCAACCATCCCAATCAATTATGCGAAGCTTGTCTTTTTGGAAAACATGCAAGGAGGAGTTTTTCAAAGGAGGCCATGTCAAGATCAACTAAACCACTTCAGCTTGTTCACATTGATGTGTGTTGACCAATCAGTCCATATTCCTTTGGTAAAAGAAAATACTTTCTACTTTTCATTGGTGACTTTAGAAGAAAGAATTGGGTTTATTTCTTGAACCAAAAATTTGAAGTTTTGCTACTTTTAAAAATTTCAAAGTACTTCTGGAGAAAGAAAGTGGCTATAAAATAAAATCTTTAAGGTCAGATAGAGGAGGCGCATTCACTTCAAAAGAATTTAATGACTTCGACCAGTCTCATGGAATTCATTGCCCTCTAATGATGCCTTATTCACCCAAACAAAATTGAGTTGCAGAGAGAAAGAATCGAACACTTTTTAATAACGTTAGATGTATGTTGAAAGCTAAAGGTATGCCCAAGGAATTTTTGGCCGAAGCTGTTTCTTGTGCAGTTTATTTGAACAACAGGTCTCCAACAAGGAATCTTAGAGATCAAACACCTCAAGATTCATGGAGTGGAACTAAGCCAAGTGTCAAGCACTTGACAATCTTTGGGAGTATATCCTATGCTCACGTGCATATACAAGGCACGACTTGTGGGTAAAGACTACAGGCAAAGGAGAGGCATTGACTCTGAAGAAGTCTATGCACGTGTTGTCCTCATGGGGACAATCCGTTTGCTCATCTCTTTGGCGGCACAAATGAACTGGAAGATCCATAAACTAGATGTCAAGTCAGACTTCTTGAATGGCTATCTTGAAGAAGAAGTCTATGTTGAATAATCATTGGGATTTGTGGTAAAAAACCATGAAGGTAACGTGTTGCAATTGAAGAAAGCTTTATATGGATTAAAGCAAGCCCACGAGCATGGAATATTTGCATCGACAAGTATATTCAAGACATGGGTTTAGTCGGTGTCTCCATGAATATGCTCTTTACCTTAAACTTTATTCTAATGGGTATATATTACTTGTTTGTCTTTATGTTGATGATCTTATTTTCACAGGTAGTAACCCAAGTTTGTTTGAAGCTTTTAAGAAAGACATGTCCCATGAGTTCGAGATGACAGATGTAGGGCTCATGTCATACTACTTGGGCCTAGAATTGAAGCAAATGGAGGATGGAATTTGTATCTGTCAGGAAAGCTATAAAAAAGAGATATTGAACAAGTTTAACATGTTTGATTGCAACCCCGTTAACACATTGATGGAGAGTGGGATAAATTTTCCAAGTTTGATGAAGGAGAAAAAGTGGATCCCACATTCTTCAAAAGTCTTGTAGGAAGTTTGAGGCACTTGACTTGTACCAGGCCAGATATACTCTTTGTAGTTGTAATAGTAAGTCGCTTCATGGAAGCTCCTACCTCCACTCATTTGAAACTCACTATCGACTATGGGTTATTTTATAAATATTTCAACTTTATGGGATATTGTGATAGTGATTATGCGGGAGATTTTGATGATAGAAAAAGCACAACTACCTTTGTGTTTTTCTTGGGTAATTGTGTTATTTCTTGGAGTTCAAAGAAACAATCCATTATTACTCATTCGTCTTGTGAAGCCGAATATGTAGCAACAACATTATGTACCTATCATGTTATTTGGATGAGAAGATTATTAAAGGAACTCAATTTGCCACAAATTGAAGCTACGAAGATTTGTATTGACCACAAATTCGGACAGACACTTGCCAAGAATCCGGTGTATCATGATCGAAACAAGCAAATAGATACAAGATATCACTTCATCAGAGAATGTATTGCAAAGAAGGAAGTCAAGCTCAAATACGTGAAGTCTCATGATCAAGTTACATATATTTTCACACAGTCTCTCAAATTTGAAGATTTTCAGATATTGAGATCATATCTTGGAATGAAAAAGAAAAACCAAAAATAAGGGAAAAAATTATAGGACCTTTCTAAATAAAAAAAGGAATAAAGAAAAGAAAGAGAAAATGATTTATGAAAGGAAAAGCAAAAGAAAAAGGAATGCATGGGGGCAATCAAAACAGAAAAAGTAAACTTTTGTTGGTTTGGGTGGGTAAATTTTGCATATTGTTGACCTATTCAAATCTAGAGTTGTTGGTGTTCATAAGGTTGCATACATGCAGGGTAATAATGTGAGAGAAAAGAGTTTATTTGGTGTAGCAATAAAAGCATGGTAGTTAAAATCCTTAAAGACTGTATTTACCTATATTTATTGTCACATGATAATCAAATATGACATTGTAATCTACTTCACAGAGAGAAACAAAAGTAGTAAAATAGCTTTGTCTTTGCTGAAAATTCAATGTACCTTTAATGTGTTTCTAATAAGATTCAATGTGCATATCAGTCATAAAAAACGCAATGAAAAAAAGAAGATAAAAGAAATAAACGGAAAAGAGGGGGTGGAGGCTTAACAAGATAAACCTTTGGAGACATGTAATCAACTTTTTGTTAGGGTCTTTGCCAAACTCTGATGAAAGAAATGTGATCTTATAATTGGAAAGTTTAATGATCCGACAGGTCGTTTTGAGAGTAATATCCCCGGTCCTCCATTTACTACTTTCCCCATATCTATTTATGCTTATGTGACTTGTCGAGAGGTTTTGTTTGTGGTTTTTTAGTGATTCAGGGCACTTAGTCCCTAATACGGAAGCTTAAGTTCTAGGTTTTTGACCGTAGTTGGAACTATGTGAAGACGACTCCGGATGGAGTTTCGTCGGTTTTGTTAGCTCCGTTGGGTGATTTTGGACTTAGGAGCGTGTCTGAATTGTGTTTCGGTGGTCTGTAGCTGAATTAGGCTTGAAATGACAAATGTTGAATTTTTGGAAAGTTTAACCGAAAGTAGACTTTTTAATATCGGGGTCGGGTTCCAATTTCGGAAGTTGGAGTAGGTCCGTAATGTTAATTATGAATTGTGTGCAAAATTTAGGGTCAATCAGATGTGATTTGATAGGTATCGACATCGATTGTAGAAGTTGAAGTTTCAATGTTCATTAAGTTTGAATTGGAGGGTAATTCATGTGTTTAACGTTGTTTGATGTGTACTGAGGGCTCGAATACGTTTGTATGGTGCTATAGGACTTGTTGGTATGTGTGGTTGAGGTCCCGGGGGCCTCGGGTTGATTTTGGGTGGTTAATAGATCAATTTGGACTTGTTGAAGTTGCAGATTTTTCAGGTGTTCCAGTTACTGGTTCCCTTTGCGTTCGCGAGGGGAGCTCCGCATTCACAACGAGGAACTGGAGGCATGTGGGGATTTGTGCTTCACATTTACGATGGAGGTCCCGCGTTCGTGAACCACTGAGGTAATTGGTCTATGCGTTCGCTATGACGGTCCTGCGTCCGCGTAGAGGAAGTTGGTCAATTGAGTCCCAGGCCTTTTTGCATGCACGTTCGCGATGTTGGTCCCGCGTTCCCTTAGGGACGAGCTGAGTAAGCTTTGGGTTCGTGATGAGTAATTTTGGGCTGAAACAAGTATGTGCTTCGCGAACGTGAGGGTTCTTCTGCGTTCGCGAAGAAGGGATGCCTGGGTAGAATATAACATTTCAAAATCGAGGGTTTAGCCATTTTTGAAATAACTTGAGAGAGGAAGCTCGTATTTGGACGAAATTTTGAGGGATTTTCAGAGGCATTGATTGGGTAATTATTCTTCACTTGTTCTTGGTTATATCCCACTAATCTATCATTAATTTAACCTTTTAATTTCGGATTTGGGTTGAGAAAATTGGGAAAAATGAGAAAAGTTCTTCAACAAAATATTTGAGTCTTGATTGAGATTTTGACGTCGGATTTGAGTAATTTTGGTACGGGTGAACTCGTGGGTGAATGGTTGTTCGTATTTTGTGATTTTACCCGATTCCGAGACGTGGTCTCGGGTCATCCTTTTGGGGTAATTTTTGAAATTCTTGTTAAAGTATTGATTTCATTAATTAGATTAGTCTATTATAGTTGTATTTATGGTATGTAATTATTTTTTGTTAGATTTGGGGTATTCAAAGTCGGATAATCGAGGAAAGAGCATTATTATTGATTGGGTAAGTGGCTTGCCTAACCTTGTGTGTGTGTGGGGGGGGGGGGGGCAATCCCCTTAGGATTCGGTACTTTTGTGATACTTATGTGATATGTGAGCGTCGTGTCCGCGAGGTAACGAGTGCGTACACATGCTAATTGTTATAAAATCTGATTATTCACCGAGTAATAGCCTATTACACCTTGATTGAGTTGTACTAGCATGTGTAGTTATCCTGTTTAGCCTAGTTTCGCATGTCTATGTGCCTTAAATTCTTATTTAAATTCTACGCAGCATGTTTAGTTGAATTCCTGCCTTTACTTGATTTGTATCAACTTTAGCTGTAGAATTCTTGTTGGTAATTTCTTTCTCAACCGATTTGAGCTGTGTGTTTACTTTTGGGGCTCTGAGGAGGTACCTCGGGAGATCCCCTGCACATATACTTTTGGGACTACGAGGCAGTACCTCGGAAGATCTCCTCGCATATTTACTTTTGAGACTACGAGGCAGTACCTCGGGAGATCTCCTCGCATATTTACTTTTGGGACTATGAGACGGTATCTCGGAAGAACCCTTGTTGAGTATTTACTTTTGGGGCTACGAGACGGTATCTTGGGAGAGCCCCTGTTGTTATCTCATTGTGCTGTGTGTTATTATTTCTCTATGAATTCTTTCTGTTAAATTCTCGATTTTTCTTCATTTTATTATATCATTTGTCTCATTATTATATCCAAGTAGGGCCAATACTTGACCTCGTCACTATTCTACCGAGGTTAGTATTGGCACTTACTGGGTACCGTTGTGGTGTACTCGTGCTATTCTTTTGCACATGTTTTGTGCAGATCTATGTGCTTTTTATCATCCCCACTATTAGTTGAGAGTGCCTGCTGTTGTATGGAGACTTCAAGGTACATATGCCGCGTCTGTTGACCTCGGAGTTCCCCTCTATTCCTTATTTTTCGTATTTTTCTTAGATTTTGGTGTATAGAGATACTAGTTTTTATTCTGTAGCTTGTGACTTATGACTACCGAGTTTTGAGAAAATACTATGTATACTCGAGTGTTGGGTTTTGTACATGCCGAGCGGCATCTTATCAGTTATTTAACTATTATGTTATAGTTTGGTGGTTAATATTTCTTTGATTTTTGTTTTCCGCAAATTGTTAGGCTTACCTAGTTAGTTGTAAAGAGTAGGTGTTGTCACAACGTCTTACGAAGGGAAAATTTGGATCGTGACAGAAAGCCTATGTTTGACTTGTACCTTTTAAATTAGAAGCATGTATGAGAAACTAAAAATTCAAGGTAAATGTATCTCCAGTGACGAAGAAAGTCTCCAAATGGGTTAGGATTAAATAGGATATTGAGCCTTTGTCGTTAATTAAAGATAAGCCTAATTGATAGAAGCTCTTATCCCTAATTTTTGGTTTGCCTTTCTGGAACGACCCGGTCGGTCGTTTTGAGAATTAGAATCCCGTTCGGTGGCATAAGGTCTTGAGTGGCTTTGTATTATGTATTATGACTTGCATGGGTTGTCGAGCTCGGATTTCAGATGATGCGTATTGATTTGGAAGAAAAACTCTTGCTTTAGAAGCATAAGTGAAAAGATTTGACCAGATTTTTGACTTTTGTGTCGACGACTCCGAAATGGTGTTATCATGACTCTAATAGCTTCATACATTGATTTTGGATTTGGGTGTTTGTCCAGAATTGAACTCAGGAGTTCGTAGGTTGATTTGTAATGTTTTGCCGAAAGTTAGCAATTTTAAGGCTTTGAATTTTATAAGTTTGACTGTACATTGACTTTATAGCTATCGTGTTTGGATTTCTATTTCGGAACTTGGAATAAGTCCTTTTTTTCATTTGGAACTTCTCTGCAAAGTTTGGCATCATTCCGAGTTGATTTAATAGGAAATGGATGCACGGTTGTGTTTTTGGAAGTTCTCGATTTTCATGTTAAATTCATGCGTTTTGAGGTCCGATTCGCGGTTTCAGATGTTACTTTGATGATTTGATCTTGCGAGAGAATTCATATTATGCTTTAAGACTTATGTTGATGTTTGATTTGGAGCCCCGACGGCCCGAGTGAGTTCCAGACGCGTGTTGGAATATTTGGAAGAGATTGGATAATTGCTGGTGTGATCTCATGCCTCAGGTCTCGCATTTGTGAGACTTGGATCGCAATTGTGATGTTAGCTATGGACTGTTAAAGTCGCATTTGTGAACCATGAGTTCGCATTTGTGAAGAAGGAGTCTAGGAATGTTGTTCGCAAATGCGATCATAAGGGTCGCATTTGCGAAGTGCCAATGTTCACAATTGCGAACAAAATGTTGCATTTTCAACTATAATAGGGGTGTGAAGAGCTTCACATTTGCGATGGTATCTTCGCATTTGCAGGATTCACATTTGAGAACCCCAGGTCGCAATTGCGACACCTGCAATTGGGCATAAGAGCTTAGGGACATGATTTTGGTCTCATTTTCATATTTTGAAAACCTAGACTCGGAATGAGGCGAGTTTGAAGAGGTATTTCATCTACAACCTTTGGGTAAGTGATTCTAATTTAATTCTAATCATATTCCAACGTCATATCTTTGATTTTAACATCAAAATTATGTAAATCAAAGTGAAATTTTGTGAAACTTTGTCATGTTTTTGAAAAATAAGAATTTGAGTTTAGAGAGTCTATTTGGACTCGAATTTTGAAACTTATCACATATATGAACTCGTGGGGTCATAGGTAGACCGGGTTTGACCGGGTGGGTCTCTGATTGACTTTTGTTGGCTTTTGAGCAATTGCGCAAAGATCGTAGCCTTAATTATTGGAGTTGATTTCTTTTGCATTATTTGATGTTATTAGTCGATTTTGGTTAGATTTGAGTCGAGCGGAGGTGAATTTTAAAGGAAAAGCTATTTTAGAGAATTTGATTGAGGGCTTACGAGGTATGTATCTTGCTTAACTTTATGTGGGAGAACTACCCATTGGGATTTGAATCATTTGAGCTAATTGTGTCATGTGAAGACCGTGTACGCAAGGTGACAAGTACGTACTCGGGCTTATTTGTGGAAATTTGACCGTTTAGGACTCTTAGGTTATACGTTCATTAGATGTGAAGTTTTTTTAGCATGTTAAATCGTCCATTTACTAAATTCACCTTTACATGTCTTATTTGGACTTGATTGATTCATGTTATGACCTTGTTGCTAAATTAAAATCTTATGTGCCCTACTTAATGTTGTTGCCTCTTTATTGCCTTGTTTTCTTTTCTGAAATTGCTTAATTTTAATTGAAGTTATTATTATTTCTTCTGTAATTGCTTAACCTTAATTGAAGTTATTATTATCTCTTCTGTAATTGAGTAACCTTAATTGAAGTTATTATAATCTTTTTTGTAATTTCTTAGCCTTAATTGAAGTTTTGTTATCCCTTCCATTGTTGACATGTTCTTGTGGTGTCATTCATTCATGCTATCTCTCTTATCGTCGAATTGTACTTTTGTGGAATCATTGTTACACATTATCTCTCCCTTGTTGAGCTACTCTTGTTGAGACCATTATTCCCTATAGTATCTTCCTTTGCGAGCTCGTTCTTTCGTCTCTTTTTGTAGTTCTTATGTTGATTTACTTACCGTACCTTTGTGTTATCGTTATTGTTGTCATTGTACTCAGTGTTGTTGAGCTGAGACCTATGCATGATTGTGGTGTTGAAATTGTTCTGAGGAAAATCATGGCATATGGGCACATATGGTGAAAGACCTTATATTGTGTTGTTATGTTTTGGCACACGTGATGTTATTAAGAGGATTGTCGGGGTGTTTGCACGTGAGTTGTCTGTGCTATTATTGTTATTGATATTTGCACATGTGGCGTGACAAGGCGGGCCATATAAACATGGGTTTGCGCATGCGACGAGACAAGGTGGGAATATTATTATGCGCATGTGGCGATACAAAGTGGGCATTTACTTTATTGTTGCGAACGTGGCGAGACAAGGTGGGCTATGCCGGGCAATGATTTGTGATGACTTGTGATGGCCTAGGGGCATTGTTATTGTTTATATTTGTGTAGTGGTGTGCCTACCTTGTATGATTTTTACCTTGTACATTTTGTGGTGATCATTTCTTACGTGACATTCATTATGTTTACTCTTACTTGTTGACTTGAATTGGGATAGAACACTTGCACAAGCATACACGTAATAAATCACCCGTATCAGTTTAGCAAACTGAATCATGATGCTATTGACCATTTACATATACTCATGTTTACTTGATTTCTATTGGCACGTGGTTGTTTGCGTGGTCATGAATCATTATTATTGTTGGAACGTCCGTTGTCCGTTGTCCTTGCGGATATTTGATATTGTCACTCCCCTGGCACGTGAGTCGTTCGTGCAATTATGAATTTTAATGTGGGCACGAGATGCAAAGTTATTAGGGTTCATGAATTGGGACCCGTGAAATGTGACTATGAGATGAAGTACCTAGGGGAACAAATCTTGTGTGGAAGTTGTTGCTCCTATTGAATTATTACTTGTTCCCTCTGCTTGGTTTCACTGGACATTAACTTTATTCAGCTTACTCTAGGGCGTTGTTACTTATTTGTTTCCCTGCTCCTAATTGTTGCTCTTAGTTCCCTATTACAAGAACTGTTTATTATTGTTATCATGCTTAGTTTTATTCTGATATTGTACTTGTACTATTTATTTCTATTCTGAAATAGTTATACTTAGAAGACTTTCTAGTAAACTCAGTAGAGCTTATGACTTGTACTATTGGTTTTGGGATTGTAATATTTGTATAGAAAATTTATGTCCATGTTTAATAATTTTTGGTTTAGTTTTCCATTAATTTAGTAAGGTTTATACTTACCTAGTCCCTAAGACTAGGTTCCATCACGACATCCAACAGAGGAATATTTGGGTCGTGACAAGTTGGTATCAGAGCTCTAGGTTGATAGGTACTACGAGTCATAAGTGATTTTTGTAGAGTCTTGCATATCGGTACAGAGACGTCTGTACTTATCTTCGAGAGGCTACAGAACTATTAGGACAATTTTACTTCTTTCATTCATATAGTGCGGATTTATTGATCTCAGAGTTTGAGCCTTTGTCGTTCTATTCTCTCACATATGGTGAGGACACGAGCAATAGTTACTGATGAAGCTTCCCCCAGAGCCGGTGTTTATAGGGGACAGGGCATAGGCAGATGCCGAAGAGGAGCATGTGTCGCATCTAGGGCCCCTGTCGGGCAACAATTAAGGAGACTTTAGTAGCTCCGGTTGTGGGACAGGTACGGGAGGTGCCTATTTTCACTCCGAGATTTCAGGAGACTTTAGCATAGTTCCTGAGCATGTTTGACACATTAGCTCAGGTGGGGTAGATTCTGGTTGCGCCAACTACTTCACAGACCAGGGGAGGAGCTCATACTCCCGCCGCCCGTACTCCAAAGTAGCGAGTCCATGTTGGTCAGGTTCTAAGTGTCATGCCGACACAACCTGTTGTTCGAATTCAGCACGTGGTTAGGGAAAAAACATTTGAGGAAAAACGGCTTAGACTTGCAATGTTCAAGAAGTATCACCCTCCTACTTTCAGTGGTTTGGATTTAGAGGATGAACATGATTTTCTAGAGGAGTGCTACCGTATTCTCCGCACTTTGGGTATTGTGGAGACAAGTGGAGTTTCTTTTACTACATTCTATCTTAAGGGAGCGACATATCAATGGTTGCAAGCATACGAGTTGGGAAGCCCAGCCGATGCAACTTCACTTTCATGAACATAGTTTTAAGAGATGTTCTTGAGAGATGCTGTTCCCCAAACTCTTCCGGATTCATGGCGTGCGGAGTTTGAGCAACTACGCCAGGGCACTGTGTCAGTGTCTCAGTATGCCATTAGATTAAGTGATTTGTCCATACATGCACCTGCTTTGGTTTCTACACTTAGAGAGCGAGTCTGCAGGTTCATTGAGGGGCTCGGTTATAATATCCGATTTAGCATGGATCGGGAGTTGGAAATTGATGTTACGTTTCAGCAAGTGGTAGAGATCACTCACCGATTAGAGGGCATGTGGGACCAGGAGAGGGAGGGCATGTGGGGCTAGGAGAAAGAGGGCATGGAGACTAAGAGTCCTCGTGGACCGGGAGGATCTACTGGTCCCTATTTTGGAGGCAGGGTACGCCATGGTAGAGGTTTTGTGGGTCAACCAATTCATCTTGCACATCAAGCTTCGCAAGGTACTTCAGATATCCATGGGTCTCACACTACCGGTACCGGACAACTTCTGCATCCACGCCAGCTGAGGGGCTGCTTTGAGTATGGAGATACCAGCCACATGGTGAGAGATTGTCACAGACTTCGGATAAATATATCGTAACAAAGTATTCAAGAAGGTAGAGGGCGCCCAGGTGGGGGAGGCCCGGCCCATTGATATGCTTTCTATGGTGGGGCTGATACCGTTGCACATGATGATATCGTTACAAGTGTTGATACCCAATTTTGCCCTCATATATTTTTCAAATAATATACATACTTTCGAAGTACCATTTTTTGGATTATTATTAATTTACAAGATTTACACAAGCATTTCTCATAATTTTCATAATTTTAGAGCTTTTAAATTAATTTCTCGTTGCACTAATTTTTATAAAAATTCAGTAATTACTCTTTTAAATTATTTGTGATGAGTTAATCACTTTATATTATTATTTACATTCCTAATACTTTTTTGAAATGTTTTCACTCCATTTTTTATATAATTACAATGGTAATTTAGACTATTTGCATAAATTTGCAATAATAGACTACATTTTACATTATTATTGCAAATTGATATTTAATTTAGGGTCAAAATAATATTTTATATTTTTTATTGTCTGCTATTATTGTTTAAAGTACTAATTTGCATAAGTAGCATTTTTGTATATTTATTTAGCTATTTTATTAAATTATTTTTCTTTTAATTTCTATTTTTAAAAGCTAGCCCAATTTTTAATTAAAATTTCGGATCAAACTAGCCCAATACACTAACCCAATAACCCCTGCCCGAACCAGTCGCGACCCACTTAGCCAACCCGACCCAATCCCTTTTAAAATCCTGGTTGTTCATCTCTAAGATCAACGACCCTCATTTACCCCCCCCCCCCCTTTTAATTACCCTAGACCTGAAACCCTAACCCATTCCCTTCTAACGCGCGCCCCTAAAATCTCTCAATCTCCCCTTCTCTCTCTAAAGAACCCTAACTGCCACTCCTCTAAACCCTTCTCCTAATCCCTCTTCAAATGGGATTTCCCTCTCATTTACTTATCATATTTGTATGTTTTCACTACTGGTTGATTCTCTATGGTATCACCTAGTACTTGCCTAAACATGGCAAGTACTATTACTTTGTTTCTGTTCGATTGACTCCTATCTCTTGAATCTGTGTGAGTCGGATTTCGTTCGTATTTTGCTAATTTACACTTTTCCTAAAATTAGGGTTTACCAGATTTTCTCTCTTAAATTGATTTCAAATCGTTTTACATGTCTTTTTTCCTTGTTTGTTGTTTATTTTACTCTGTTTCCTTATATGCTTGCTCAATTTGTTACTACTATATAAACCTCATCATTTTCCCTTCTAGGATAGACTTCAAAAATTTGTTTTTCACTAAAAACTTGGGGGTTTTGCTACTCTCTTGCTTAGTATTCTGTACTGGCCGGCTGAAAGCCAAGGACATTAATATCTTAACTTGTTCCTAGTGCGAGCACTACCCTGAGTTCATCGAAGCTCTTGGGAACTTTGATGCATTAGGGATTCTGGGGTTTCTGTGGAAATTCACTCTTTGTGGTTATTCGCTTAACTGGTGAGTCTCTATACTTTGAAATTTCATTATTAAGCATCTATGGTTTGTATATGTTTTCATTCCTGAGGTTTGCCGGTTCAAATATGTTTCTGGACTGTGTTTGGGTGTAATTCCATGAGCTTCCTTCCATTATTTATGTCTCTTTAACTGTTAGTTTCAAGCAGGCCTAAACCTAGTTCTGTTAAATTCTTACCAGTCAATGTGTTTGGGACTCTTACATTTGTTAGCAACTTCTGGTGTTTAATTTAATCTTGCACTAATATGTGTTCCCATCATGTTTCATTGTTGCCTTGCCTTCTGATGAGAATTAACATGTTTGTCTCATGATGCTAAGATGTAGACTTAACCTAAATTGTACTTCTTAGGTCTCAACCTGTTAACTTCTGCCAAACCTTGCTAACATGTTCCCCCCTACTTTTTCAGTATGTGTTTGTTATGTGCTACTTGCTAGTGTTGAAGTTCTACTTAACAAGTCCTATGACCTGCTTGAGCTGATTTGTATGCTAAATTTGTCTATGTCTACTTTAGGATATGAGTGCATCTCCTAACCTTTGTCCACTCTTCTTACTTGCAACTTATGCCACTATGAACTCTTTCTTAGCCGGCTGAAAGACAAGGCTACCTAGGTTCTATTGTTCGCCTCCCTAGTGTGAGCATTGGTCGGGGTCCAATTGAGGCCCTTGTGAACTCTAACACACTAGAGCTGGGTCCTTAGTCACTCCCTCAATCTTAAAACTGCTCTTATCTCTCCCTACTCCATCCTCTTATTTGCTGTTGGTTCAAGTGGTGCAACACTTGGTTCTGGGGTTGAATAAACTGTCTTTGGGCTCCTTTATGGATTCCTGAGTCGTGCATTGAATGTGGTTCTTTGTGGAAGGCATGGGTATGCTATGTAAGAGTTATTGAATACCCAAGAAATGCTGGGTATTTATTTTATTTGGGCCTGATATGGACCTATTATCACTATTATGTAACCTTTATACTTTTTAGTCATTATTGGGCCAGTAATAACCTTTTGTATAAACATTTGGGGTATTAGTAAAATGGGAATGGGTAGAATTTAACACCTACATGAAATGGGTAGATAACATGCCTATATGTATTGATAATTTTTTTGCTATATGTGTTGTTAGATTACATGAGCACTATAGAGATCAAGACATTAGGAGAAGCACACACACACTACTACTTGATTATCATTAATCACGAGTTCGAATGATGTGTGTACTACTACATGTTTATAGACAGCATGCCTATAGGAAGTGAGCACTCCTTCAGTTTGCATGACTACTTTCAAAAATGCATTAGAAACCTACCCAGCTAACAAATGACAATGAACTTTCTTTCAATTCACTTCAGTTATTCACTAGAAATCATGCCTATAGGATTTTGATCACTTCATGCACTATTGTATTGCATTGACCTTTAGAAATTCTGTTTATAGGACTAAGTATAAGTGAAATGGGTTCTAATCATCAACTGTTATAGGCCCTGCTTATAGGAAACAATTGCTTGCTAATTGGTTAATATTAGACTACTCAAACACTGTTTCTAAGCGTCACATATTAGAAAAATCTAGATTATTCTAGGATTCTCCCTAGTAGATTCTGTTATACCTAATTGTGTAGATCACCTAGGCATCACATAAGGGATTGGTAACTTAAAAGTATTAATAATTAGCTTGTAATACTTGCACAATTCCGCCTATAAGCAATATCCTGCATCTGAAATTTACCTGCATACTTTGATCGCCTAGAAAACATGTGTATAAGTTTAATATTCTGAATTCTGCTAATTCCTGATTGATATATATGTTTGCGTTCACTTTTTGCTTAAGTGTGGAGGTCAATGTGAATCTTTAATGGTCGCCTAGTTTTTACATTTTGAACAGCCTATATAAGGTCTAGAACCATCCAAATAGAGGCCTAAAGCCTCCTGGACCATAGGTATGGGGAAGGTAATGCACGCGTAGGGAGAGAATTAGAACTGAACTACAACATTTTAGGTAAACAACTTTAACATAGTAATCGGGTAGCAAGTGATGACAGTCTGTGCCCGCTGAATCATATGAGTAACACCCCATCTCGAAGAAGTTACGAAATATTATTTATGTTTCCCGGGATGATCCTTTTGTCTAAAAACCTTAGGACCCCCACCCCCATCCCCCCGCCCCATTTTCTTTCTTTTCTATTAGAATCAAAATAATTGTACACCACTAACAAAGAATCTTTTTTTATAATAAATTTCCTAACTTTTGTGATCCCTTCATTTATTTGATCACATAGACTAATCCGTATAATTTAAATTCGGCCGGGAACCACAATTTTGGACCTCGAAGAGTGCCTAACACCTTCTCTTTGAGGTAATTTCGAGCTCTTACACGATCTTTGGTGATGTTGACTAGTCAAATAGAGTTATCTCCAGATAGGTTCCCTAACGCACCTTAAAAATTGTTAGGTGGAAACTCTTCTCTTTTAATACTTTCTTAAAAGAGTTTTCACGTGTCGAAACCTGATTTCGCGAGAAAAAGGGGCGCGACAACAGGTATGGCTTCAATTGTTATAGAGGGTCATCATTCTTATTTTGATTTGGTTCTGCTTATCGGGGTGACTCCTTTTATCTTTCTTCACATATGGGGGTGTTTCATGATTTTGTACTCTACTTATGTGTTTACCCCTATTGGAAGTGGTAGTCTGTGTCTGTTGTTTTGTTTTGATCACTTTAGAGAGCTATGTGACTAGAAGTGAATTTTTGTTACCCATTACAATAGGTTTTGATGTGATTTCTGGGTGGTTGGTTACTATTTGTGAATTAGATGCTCTACTGATGCAGAAGTTCAATATGTGCGGTGACTATGCTAGCGGAACTTTAATTAGGGAAAGGTTTTAGTTGTAATGATTTGTATACTACTTGTGATTCAGAGCTAAGGATGGGGTCCTCACATTTTCATGTGGTTTGATATGTTTGAATCGGGGTGCGTGCTGCGGTGAAGTTATATTAGGATGAGATCCTTGTGATTAGTTTATATGCCTTGATTCTCCCTTGTGGTCTTGATTCGTAATATGATATTGATATGGAGTTGTTCCTGTTGGGTTTGTTTGATAGTTCTCTCATGTGTTTCTCTTTGCATATTCAATTATATCTGTGTTCTACTTATTGGGTTTTAGCTCGTGAGGTATGTTCCCAATTGGCGTTAGATGTGACTTGTTGATTCGGGTGAAAAATTACGAGGTCTTCACATTTCTTTCATCCTTGTCAGTGTTGTGAAGGTTTGGATTAGGGTTCTAGCTAATATGAGGCTAATTGTCGGTGATGGATTTGATTATGGGCAGCTATTGTGATCAGAAATGTTATTATAGGCATATGTATGATGTGTTACATCGTGTGGTTGTACCTTGTGGGTTTTAGGCATGAGTTGTTGAAGCTGGTTGAGGTTGATACCATGTGTTGATGGAGGAATTGGATCTTTGAAAAATGGTCGGATGGTTAAAAATTTGGTTCGAAGGTTTATCAATGTGGGTTGAAGAAATAATTTTCAGTTGAGATAGAGTTGTCGGGCTTTTGTGGGTGGGTGATGTAGGTTCACCCGCCTATGTGTGTATGGTAAGTTCACGCAGTGATTTGATGACTTCAGAATGGGTCTTGGCACGTTCGAGGACAAACATTTGTTTAAGAGGAGGATGTAACGACCGACCAGTCATTTTTAGAATTAGCATCCAGTTCGGTAGCTTAAGGTGTCGATCATCTTTGTATTATGTATTATGACTTGCGTGGGTGCTTGAGTTCGGATTTCGCATGATTCAGGATTGGTTTGGAAGAAGGATTCTTGCTTTAGAAGCTTAAGTGAAAAAAGTTGACCGGAGTTTTGACTTTTGAGTAGAAGTCTCCGAAATGGTGTCTTAATGATTCTAGTAGCTTCATATGGTGATTTTGGACTTCGGCATATGCCCAGAATCGAATTCGGGAGTCTGTAGGTTGATTTGTAATGTTTTGCCGAAAGTTGGCAATTTAAGGCTTTGAATTTTTCATAAGTTTGACCGTAGGTTGACTTTATAGCAATTGTGTTTGGATTTCTGTTTCGGTACTAGGAATATGTAATGCCATTCGTTCCGTGAGATTTACCCCGTTTCCCCTATTTCTGCCTTTGTTATATATCGCTATCCTGTTTTTGATGTGTTGGATCAGTTGGTTTGGGCCCGGAGTGGTTATGGTGAGAGTTTAGGCATTTAGCCTTTTAAAGTAGCCAAATAGTTGAGAAAGTGAATTGAGAGTTGACTTATTGGTAAACGACCTCGGAATATAGATTTTACGGCTCGGATATCTTCGTTAGGTGATTTGGGACTTAGGAGTGTGTTCAGAATATTTTGTGATGTCCGGTGATGAATTAGGCTTGAATTGGCGAAAGTTAGTTTTTGGCGATTTATGGTCGGCAGTGGAAAATAGGATATCGAGGAATGGAATTTCAGAAGTTGGAACAGGTTCGTAATAGCATTTTGGATTTGTCTGCAACATTTCAGGTCAATCGGAGGTGTTTTGATTGGTTTCGGCGTAGTTGGCGAAATTTGGAAGTTTCAGTTCATAGGCTTGAATTTGATGCAAATTTGGTGTTTTCGTGTTGTTTTTGGTGTTTCAAAGTCCCGACTAAGTTGGAATAATGCTATGGGGTGTGTTGGTATGTTGGGTTGGGGCCCCGAGGGGCTCGGGATTGATTTCGGATGGTTAACGGGAAGTTTGGAGTGACTTTGGTAAATTTGCTGTTGCTGGTGTTTTCGCACCTGCGAAAAGGGAGCCGCATGTGCAGTTCCACAAGAACGGACTTGGCTTCGCAGGTGCGAGGAATTTGTCGCACTTGCGATGCTGCAGGTGCGGAGAAAAGGTCGCAGGCGCGGGATTGGCCCGTTAAGTGAAATTCCGCAGGTGCGCACCTGGGGCCACAAGTGTGGCTAATTGTCCGCAAGAGATCAAAGCGATTTGGAGTAGGAAATTAAGATTCTTTAGCAAGGTAAGTTCTTTAGTTGCTAACATCGTTCCTATGCTATTTTGTTCGGATTAGGCTTGAAAATTTAAGGATTTGAGTAGGAAAAGGTTGGGATTAAGGGGGTGGAGAATTGGAATTTCTTTTAAGGTTTTTGGGTAGTCAATTGTGATCCGATTTTGATGATTTTGGTATAAGTAGAATCGTGGGAGGATGAGGTTTCTAGTGATGTAAAAACTATCGAGTTCCGAGACGTGGGTTCGGGGCTCGGGTTTGGCCGAATTTCGAGATTCTTGTTTAATTTGATGATTTTCGATTGGGTTGAGTTCCTTCGATATATATTGATGATGTTAAACTGATTTTGGCTAGATTCGGTGCAATCGGGAGCCAATTTGAGGGGCAAGTGCATTGCGGACTAGTGTCACGGCCCGGTAGAGCTAAATAATGGCTATAAATCTTGTCCTGAGGGTATGAAACACTGGACTTCGTATTTCTTACTGTTTCTAGAATGGCGCACATGTCGGATGATGAGTATGTGGCGCGTACTGACTTTTGGATTGGACTAGGTCCTCTCCGCGGCGACTAATGAGTTGCATATTTACTCAAAACCTTATGTTATTTATGTTCTAAAGAATTGTGTAATATTTGGGCTGTGAGCCATGTTTGGGGCTTAGTGCCAATCTGTTTTAACCCCTTGGGGGATATTTTACTGATATTCTCACTACTTTGAAACTATGATTTTACACTCAGTCCTTCTTGTGAAATTGTTGACACTCCTATTTGATGATATTATGATATCTTGAAATGGAATACTAATTGGGCCGAGAACCCCATTTTATTTATGGCCTGAGTGGCATCTTGAGAGTGTCTGACTGAGTGCGGCCGAGGGCCAATGTTGTGAGGATATTTATGATATGAGACAGCCTGAGAGCCTGAGAGTGATTGATGCCATGATTTGGCTTGTTTATTTAGCGCTTGGGCTGAAGGAGCCCCTCCGAAGTCGGAGTCTATACACACCCCCAGTGAGCGCAGGTACCTACTGAGTGCGAGTGCCGAGTGACGAGTGATTGGGAGGTATGAGTGACTGTGAGATGCTGAGTGACTGATTATGAGTGACTGTGAGGCATGTCCGAGGGGCCGATTATGATATATGTTTTTGCCCGAGGGGCTACTGATGATTTTACTTCTTTCACGCTAGGCTTATGAAATGTGTTTTGCCCGAGGGACCTCTATATGATTCATTTCATTTTTTTTATACTAACCTTTCGGTTGAAGTTGTGGAAAAGTATACATTTGAAAGGGGTTTTCGGAAGTTGATTTTTAGGCATGGCGATTTCATGTATCTATGTTATGCTTGTGATTTGATGACATTGATTTTATATGTTCCTGCTGCTCAGAACTGATTTATTTTCATTACTACTGAGTTGGTGTACTCACATTACTCCCTGTACCTCTGTGTGCAGATTCAGGAGCAGATATCGAGCATTAGACTTTATTCCGCAGCGGAACCAGATTTGCGGGATATAGAGGTAGTTGTAAGTGTCCGCAGTATCTCTGTTTTTCCCTCCCTGTTGTAGCTTCATTTCATTCGGAGGTTTTATATTATGACAGTATATTATGACTTATTCTTCTAGATGCTCATGACACGTTGGCTCCGGGTTTTGGGATTGGCAGTATTGCATTATGTTGATCTACTTTATTCAGTAATTTCGGTATTTTTATGAAATGCTCAGATTTAGGGAAATGGGATCTTAAAAGAAATTGTGAACATGTGGCATATTGGTTAGTCTAGCTCCATGATAGGCGCCATCACGGCTGGCTTAGCATTTGGGGTCGTGACAGAATAAGTCCCTTTTGTCATTTGTAACTTGTCGTCAAAGTTTGGCGTCATTCCAGAATGATTTGATAAGAAACGGACGCGCGCTTGTGTTTTTGGAAGTTCTTGAGTTTCATGTTCAATTCATGTGTTTGAGGTTCGATTCGCGGTTTCGGATGTTATTTTGATGATTTGATCACACGAGCGAGTTCGTGTTATATTTATACACTTGTGTGGACATTTGGTTTGGAGCCCCGAGGGCTCAGGTGAGATCCGAACGCATGTTGGAATGTTTGGAAGAGGTTGAGTAGTTGCTGGTGTGATATGATGCCTCATGTCTCGCATTTTGGAGACTAGGACCACAGTTTTGATATTATCCGAGGAATGTTAAGTTCGCATTTTCGAACCATGAGTTCGCATTTGTGAAAGAGGGGCCTGGGAATGTTATTCGCATTTGCGATCATAGGGGTCGCATTTGCAAAGGGCCAATGTTCTCAATTGAGAACAAAATGTCACGTTTGCGACTTAATAGAGGTGTGAAGAGCTTCCCAATTGCGATGGTATCTTCGCATTTCCGGGGTTTGCATTTGCGAACCCCAGGTCGTAATTGCGACACCTACGACTGGGCATAAGAGCTGAGGGACGGGATTTTTGTCTCATTTTCATATTTTGGAACCCTAGACTCAGTAGCAGGCGAATTTGTGAGGGATTTTTATTTACAACCTTTGGGTAAGTGATTCTAGTCTAATTCTAATCATATTCCATCGTCATATCTTGGATTTTAAAATCAAAACCATGTGAATAAAAGTGAAAATTTGTAAAACTTTGCAAGGTTTTGAAAAATAAGAATTTGGGTTTTGAGAGTCGGTTTGGACTCGAATTTTTAAACTAGTCACATATATGAACTTGTGGGGTAATGGGTAGACATAATCAACTACTGGACCCGAGTTTTGACCTGGCGGGTCCCGGGCTGACTTTTGTTGACTTTTGAGTAATTATGTAAAGATCGTAGCTTTAGTCATTGGAGTTGATTTATTTTGATTTATTTGATGTTATTAAGTAGATTTTGGTTAGATTTATGTCGAGAGGAGTTGAATTGTTAAGGAAAAGCTATATTTGAGAATTTTATTGAGAGTTTTCGAGGTAAGCATCTTGCCTAACTTTATATGGGGGAACTACCACTTAACATTTGAGTCATTTGTGCTAATTGTGTGAGGTGAAGGCCGTGTATGTGAGGTGACGACTATATACTTGGGCTTATTTGTTGAAATTTGACTGTTTAGGGCTCTTAGGTTCTTACGTTCTGTAGATGTGAAGTTGTTTTAGTATGTTAAATCCTCCATTTACTTAATTCACCCGTACATGTCTTATTTGGAATTGTTTGATTCATGTTTTTCCCTTGTTGCCAAATTAAACTCTTATGTGCCTTAATTGATGTTATTGCCTCTTTATTGCCTTGTTGTCTTTTCCATAATTGCTTAATGTAATTAAAGTTATTATTATTTCTTCTGTAATTGATTAACCTTAATTGAACTTATTATTATCTTTTTTGTAATTTCTTAGCCTTAATTGAAGTTTTGTTATCCCTTCCATTGTTGACATGTTCTTATTTGGGGTCATTGATTCATGATATCTCTCTTATCATCGAATTGTACTTTTGTGGAATCATTGTTACACATTATCTCTCCCTTTTCGAGCTATTCTTGTTGAGACCATTATTCCATGTTGTGTCTTTCTTTGTGAGCTCGTTCTTCCATTTCTTTATGTTCTGAAGTTGTTCTGTTGATTTACTTGAGGTACTCTTGTATTATCGTTGTTGTTCTCATTGTACTCAGTGTTGTTGAGCTGAGAGCTATGCGTGATTGCGGTCTTGAAAATTTACTGAGCAAAAGTTTTGGCATATGGTCCCATGTGGTGAAAGACCTTATATTGTGTTTTTATGTTTTGGCACATGTGACGTTGTTGAGAGGTTTGTCGAGGTGTTCGCACGTGAGTTGTCCGTGCTATTGTTGTTATTGATATTTGCACATGCGGCGTGACAAGGCAGGCTTTATATACGCGGTTTTGCGCATGTAACGAGACAATGTGGGAATATTATTATGCACGTGTGGTGAGACAAGGCGGGCATTTACTTTATTGTTACGCATGTGGCGAGATAAGGTGGGCTATGTCGGGGAATGATTTGTGATGTCTTGGGGGCATTGTTATTGTTGATATTTGTGTAGTGGTATGCCTACCTTGTGTGAGCTATACCTTGTACATTTTGTGGTGATTGTTTCTTATGTGACATTCATTGTCTTTAATATTACTTGTTGACTTGAACTGGGATAGAATACTTGCACAAGAATACACATAATTAATCACCAGTATTAGTTTAGCAAGATGAATCATGATGTTATTGGCTATTTACATAAACTCCCGCTTACTTGCCTTCTGTGTGTGAGTTGTTCTATTGGTACGTGGGTTGTCCGTATGCTCATGAATCATTATTATTGTTGGCACGTCAGTTGTCCGTATGGATATTTTGTATTGTCACTCCCTTGTCACGTGAGTCGTCCGTGGAGTTATGAATTGTAATGTGGGCACGAGAAGCCATGTGATTATGGTTCACGAATTGGGACCCGTGAAATGGGACTACGAGGTGAAGTACCTCGGTGAAATCTTTGAACAAATCTTGTGTGGAAGCGGTAGATTCTATTGAATTATTACTTCTTCCCACTACTTGGTTTCATCAGAATTTAACTGTATTCAGCTTACTCCACGACGTTGTTACCTGTTTGTTTCCCTGGTGCTAATTGTTTCTCTTAGTTTCCTATTACAAGCACTGTTTGTTATTGTCATTATGTTTAGTTTTATTCTGGTATTGTTCCCTGTTAGTTTCACATTCATACTTGTACATGTTATTTGATCTAGTAGGTGTCTTGGTTGTCCTCATCATTACTTCAACGAGGTTAGTCTTGATACTTGCTGGGTACCGCTGTGGTGTACTCATGTTATGCTTTTTGCACATACTTGTGCAGATCCAGGTACTACGGAGTTGATTGATCATTATCTAGCTATTCAGACTTTGCCATGGAGACTAAAGATATACATGCCGCCGCGTTCGCAAGCCTCAAAGTCACCGTCTATTGTTATACTTGTACTGTTTATTTCTATTCCAAAACAATTGTGCTTAGAAGACTTTCTAGTAAACTCTGTAGAGCGTATGGCTTGTACTACCGGTTTTGGGATTGTAAGCTTTGTATAGAAAAGTTTTGCTCATGTTTAATAGTTTTTGGTTGAGTTTCCCATTAATTCAGTAAGTGTTAGCCTTACCTAGTCCCTAAGACTAGGTGCCATCACGATATCCTACGGAAGGAAATTGGGGTCATGACAATTCCAAAAAGTTAGGAAAGCTTGCAAATTAACTATGTTTAGCAACCATCAATCTGTAGGTTAGGTCTAGTTAGCTCTACCAAGTCCTAAATACATATTATTCCAGAATAATTTTAAAGCTCAATACATGCTAGTTAAAAGGAAATGGGATACCTTCTGAAAAAGCCATAGTATATCACGAAAATTAAGTTTTCAAAGGAGAAAAATCTAACTGCATACTTATAAGGAACTAAAGAGAGTGATAAGATTAGCAAGTTCTACTGGCAATTAGGTATAAGAGTTGCATACACAAGAACATCAGGGCCTTTTTATAAGTAAAATCCAATGTCCACTAACACTATGTAAGCTTTCCAACCTTTATGAGTAACTTTGGTTAATAAAATTAGAAATTGAGAAAGAGAAACCTCTGTGGCAACTGTTTCCTTCCTACTTCCCCCCAAAAAATAATTTCACTAATTTATGTAGGTAATCGTCACGTCCTTAGACTTAAGCTAAGCGCACATGCGACATTTGACAACTTGCTCATGATCTTGCACAATTTTATCCCGATCTTGTTAGGCCAAGTCAGCCTTACTACACTAAAGATCGTTAAGGGAATGTTAGAACACAAAGAATTTTCAAAGAAAGCTTTTGTATTAGAGATAACTTGATTATTTTTCTAGATGAGTTACAAATGAATATCCCCCTTTATATACTAGTCTCCTAGGGGCTAGTGAATAAATAAAAATTATTACACAAGTCCCGTATTATTTACAAGTACCATCTCTAGAATCCTCTACATAGTTAGAATCTTCCAAGGACTTTCCTAACAATTCCATAGGGCTATAGGGTCATCCTAGGGAATCCTCTATATTTTTCTATAACCTTCCTACAAGTGCTAGCCTCTTTCCTGTGTAAGCTTTTCATATAGAAAATATATATGCCAAGTGGCATCCACATGGCATGATGATGTGGTGGATCATGACACTCTTCCCCACCCAATTGTGTGACGCCCTCGGCACAAAGCATTGACACGTACACGCGCACCTCGCCTTAGTGTTGCCGGAGATATTTATCCATTAGCCATGATTCCCTATGAAGCAGTTTGCCTTCCCATGTCACATGGTACTGGTCACCCGCATGAATCAATAGCTCTCATCAAGAACTATTTCCTCATGTAGGTATAAGTCATTAATTGTTCTGAGAAATCCTCCTTTCAAGACATTCACTGCCTCGACATATAAACAAACGCCCCACCATTACACAAAAATTATGTTATAACAACGTCTGAACATCATAGCAAGCTACGTGTAGCCTCGATCCCATCGAAAATACAGCTACTGAGCTGAAATGACAGAACATCCTTCCGCAGGAACACGGTAATAACTTGCTCGAATGCACAGGGAGAAACATCTTGCTCTACGTCGTTAGTACCACTGCAACTCCTCGATACCCAATTGACACGAGTGATCAACACCGTACGAGAATGAATAGGAAGGAAATAAAGGCGTAAGCCTCGAAGGAATCAAATTGCACGATAAGGAATCTAGAAGGGAAGTGCTCCTAATAGCCCTGCAACCTCTAGAAGATAAGTACATACGTCTCTGTACCAATCCGCAAGACTCAACTAGAATTGCTTATGGTTTGTGAGACCAATTGAACCTAATGCTCTGATACCAAGCCGTCATAACCCAAAATCCGCTAAAGGTCGTGATGGCACTTAACACCGCCATCAGACAAGCCAACAGTGATCTATCAACTTACGTACTCATTTTAGTAGACTGAAATCACAATTTACAGAGTGGATAATAATTTTTACACGAACTACAATGATGAACAACCTGTAGAAATCCCCAAAACCCGGTGTCACAAGTGCATGAATATTAATTAGGAAATATGATAAAATACAACATATATCTGGAATACAAATTAGACAGGAAAATGCAAGTAACTCTGATAGAGTCTGTGTGTTGTGGACTCGTAACACAAGATGCAGCTCACCTAAGTCCTCGCAAAAGCCTCACCCCTCTGCGCCCACAAGACCACTAGACACATATGTACCTGCACAAAATGTGCAGCAAGTGTAGCATGAGTACGTAAATCAACGCGTACCCAGTAAGTATCTAGTCTAACCTTGAAGAAGTAGTGACGAGGGGTCGACTTCGACACTTACTATGAGCTAACAATAAAGTACCAAAATTATAATTAAGCATGGAGTATATAAATAGAAATGAAAACTCAATAACAAGAATTAACTAAACAATTCTTTCACTGGTCGTAAATCCCAATCTAATGTCCATTATGTAACAAATTAATCTCTCAATAAAATGAAACAATATCAATTATAATTAGACTCCAAGAATTTATATGCACGGACTATGCCGAGGTCGTACGGCCTGATCCAACATATAAATATATAAATTGTGCACAACCGAGGGTCGACCGACACGAACCATAGATGCATCTATCTGCTACCGAGGAATTCAGCCCGCTCCACAAGAAGAGAAAGTACATTAAAACAACCGATTCAAAATTATTAAGGGGCTAATATTCAAAGAAATACCAATTCTCCTTAACGGTTAAGTAACCTGTCCAAAACTCAAGTGAATGAAGTTTAACCGTTTACAATTCCTTTATCAAGTTTCAATATCATTTAAGCAATTAAATTAAAAAGTAGGGGTGCAAACATCACAACTATAACATGATTTTTGTCCTAGACTACCTGGATGTAAGCATAACTAGTAGCTATGTACGGATTCTCGTCACCTCGTGCGTATGCAGCCCCCACAAATAGAAGCACATATTAAATCAACACCTATGGGGTTAATTTCCTCTTAGAATGTTAGATAAGAGACTCACCTCGCTCTGAATTTCCACGACCGGTTCCAAAGCTTTTCCAACAACTCAAACTGATGCCCATCTCTCCAAAACTAGTCAATAAATGTGCAAATCCATATATATATATATATATATATATATATATATATATAGATATATATATATATATATATAGATATATATATATATATATATATCATGTATTTATTTTGAAGTAGGTGGGAATCACTTACCTCGCTGTCGTATGATAGAT
Source organism: Nicotiana knightiana (assembly GCA_005239525.1). NCBI lineage: Eukaryota > Viridiplantae > Streptophyta > Magnoliopsida > Solanales > Solanaceae > Nicotiana > Nicotiana knightiana. Next base: position 78,001 of record ML372004.1, on the reverse strand, counting down.
GTCATGGATTCTTTGGCGTACTCATAAAGGATAACGGCCTCGAGTGGATGCCTGAGTGTGTACAAACTCTAGGAGAACTAAAGGTGTATTTGTCATTACAACCCCTACTCTCAAAGCCAAACCTGGGGAACACCTCCTCGTTTATCTCACTGTCTCCGAAGTAGCAGTAAGTGCGGTCCTGGTTTGAGAAAACAAAGGTACGCAATCTCTTATTTATTATATCAGTAAAACATTTTTTGTTGACGAGATGAGGTACCCACACCTCGAGAAATTGGCCATGACACCGGTCGTAGCTTTAGGAAAGCTTAGACCCTATTTCCAGTGGCATCCTATCTCGCTCGTTACCACTCTTCCTTTGAGAAGTATTTTACATTAAGCCGAGTTGTCTGGGAGGCTGGGGGACATTGAGCTAAGTGACCACAATATCACATACCAGCGTCAAATATTTATAAAGTCACAAGTGCTCGCCGACTTCGTCACAGACTTTAGTGCAAAAATAATGCCCGAGGCCGAGAAGGAAGCCGCTCAAGCTTCTTTTCAAACGCAACAAATCTGTGTCATGTACACCAACGACGCATCCAATGCTTCTGGGTCTGGACTGGGACTCATACTCGAGGTCCCCACCAGTGAAGTAATTCTCCAATTCACAAGATGCCTAGATATGACTAACAACGAGGCTGAGTATGAGGCCGTAATCGCAGGGCTAAGGCTAGCACTCAATATGGGATCAAACGACTAAAATTGCACTATGAATCTCAACTCGTGGTTAACCAAGTCACAGGGACTTTCCAAATCAAAGAATAGAGGTTGCAAAATTATCAAGACTAGATCTGTAAGTTCCTACCCAGTTTCAATGAATGTCAGCTCGACCAGAATATCAAAGTAGATGGCCTCGCCAAATTGGCTGTAGCCAGCAGAAGCATCACCACCGGGGATAAAAATGTAGTCTACCTCATTGACTCGTCACTAGATCAAATCAAAGTAAATTTGTAAGTTTAACTTGGGATGGAGAAATTGTATTGTTACTTACTTACAGGACGCCACCCTCCCAAACGACAAAAAAGAGCTAAAAGACTAAGAATCAAGCGGCCAGATACAACCTCCTTCATAACGACTTGTGCAAGAGAACATATGGATGCCCTTTAGGAAGTGTTTGGGTCCAAACGAAACCCATCGCGTTCTCGAGGAATTCCATGAAGGCTGTTGCGGTGCATATTCTAGTGATCGAGCACTCGTTAGGTGCCTCATACAGACCCGATGGACACTACTTGCCCATCATTAAAAAGGGCGCCTCGGAATTTGTGAAGAAATGCAAACAATGTCAGAGATATGCCCCAATAATTCACTAAGCAGGCGAACACCTTCCTTCGGTCACCAACCCATGGTTGTTTATCAAGTGGGGAATGGACATCGTGGGTCCATTCCCGATGAGGTGAGGCAATGTACTATTTCTTTTAGTTTTATTGACTACTACTATAAATGGGAGAAAGTAGGAGCGTCGCCCAAGTGTGCAAACAAGAAGTAATCGCCTTCATATGGAAAAACATCATCTATTGGTTTGTCTTACCCAAAGAGATAAGCTGCGACAACGTGCCCCAGTTCAGGGGAAAGAAAACCACTGAATTCTGCAAGAAATGGCACATTAAGAGGATACTTTCAACCCCTTATCACTTAGCGGGCAATGGGCTGGCAAAATCCTCAAATAAGTCCATATTAAAAATCATGAAGAAAAAACTTGAAGAAGCCAGGGACTGTGCCCGAAAATACTCCCGGAAGTATTTTAAGCATACAGAACCACCCCGAAGACGAGCAGGAGAGACACCCTATTCTTTGGTCTACAAAACAGAAGCAATTATAGTGGCCGAGGACGGAGAGCCCAGCCTACGGTACTCCCATGAAAGCGGCACTAGACGAAAGAAGGAAGCACGAGCTCGATGAGATCGATGAACGAAGAGTTATGGCGTACATAAGTATGGTCACCCAAAAATAGCAGGCGGAAAGGTACCACAAAAAAAGGCAAAGGTCCAGCCGCTCAATATCGGGGACTACGTACTCAAAGCTAAAACCCAAGCAAGTAGAGATCCGCGAGAAGGAAAATTGGAACCAACTGGGCCAGCCCATACAAAATTATAGGCAGATTAAACAAGTATTCATTTCAATTAGAGACAATGGAAGGAAAACAATTACTGAACAATTGGAATATCAGCCACCTCAAATACTTCAACTTCTAAAAAATGAGAAGCGTCCCCCAAGTCGTACTCTTTCTTCCATCACTCGAGTTTTGTCCCATTAGTGTTTTCTCAAGGACGCTTTTAATGAAGCGACGAGAGGGAAACTTCAAGTCGAAGTATACGAAGAACAAACTAATTTCTTTTTCATTGCTAGAGTCCTCAAGATTCTCCAAATCGAACAATAAAGGGACTAGATATACCGGGACTAGGATTGGAACGCCAGCTAATGCCCAAAAGTCATAATTTTCTCAAATTATGTAACCTGAGCAATGACGCCAAAGCAATAGAAATTCACACTTATTGAAACTTCTCTAACAAAAGGTTAAGTTCGACCAAGCTCGAACAAACACCTACCGGCCCTTGGCCGCGATTCAATGAAAGGTTAAGTCCGACTAAGCTCGAACAAATAACTACCGTCCCTCGGCCACAATTTAATGAAAGTTTAAGTTTGACCTAGCTAGAACAAACTCCTACCAGCCCTTGGACGCGATTTAATGAATGGTTAAGTTTAACTAAGCTCGAAAAAATAGCTACCGGCCCCCGTCCACGATTTAATGAAAGGTTAAGTTCGACCAAGATCGAACAAACACATACTAGTCCTTGGCCGCGATTTAATGAAAGGTTAAGTTCGACCATGCTCTAACAAACACCTTCCGGCCCTCGGCCGCAATTTAACGAAAGGTTAAGTTCAACCAAGATCAAACAAACATCTACCGGCCCTTGGCCGCGATTATACGAAAGGTTAAGTTGGACAAAGCTCAAACAAACACCTACCGGCCTTCAGCAGCAACTTAACAAAAGGTTAAATTTGACTAAGTTTGAATTTTCACCTATCGATCCTCGACCACGATTTATTCGACCAAATTTGAACAAGGCTTATCGTCCCTCGGCCGTATCTCACCTAAGAGACATACTTTACCTATATAAAAAAAAGGCTGATATGACCCACAACAATTCGGATTAAAAGGCTATGATCATCCAAAAGGCAACAACAATAAGAAGGACAAAAAGCGAAACATACAAACAATAGAAGCAAAAATATAAAAGTACAAAAACAATTCGCATGATCGAAAAAAAGTACCACGAACAACTTTGATATTTACATTTAGATAAAGAGTTGTTTACAAAGACGCCTAAAGGGTCCAACAAAATTACACAAAAAAGTTACAGGAAAACTACTGACCATCTCCATCTTGGCTTTCAACGAAGTCACCCTGACCGTCGGCACCACCTCCATCCCGGCTTCCAGCATCCTCTCCACCCTCGCGCTGAGGATACACGGAATCATATCAGGCATCCTGCTCGAGCCGATATACACCCTCTTCCTTGTCCTCCTCATTAGGCCAAGTCATAGCAGGATCATAGCCACATGCAAATTGAACCTCGTGAGCCTTTACCCGAGCATCCTCAAGACCCTCCTCAAAAAGCCACAGAAGTAGAGCCCACTATATACAAGTAGTGCAACACATCCAGTCGGGATTTAGCTTGGAGCCACTCTTCATACAGCTCCCTATGGACATGGGGAAATCAGAAGCATTAGACGAAGAAGGCCGACGGAGCAGTTGAGTTTTCTCATCCTCTAAATCAACAACTCGATTATGCAGCTCGGAGTTCTCCCTGATCAGTTCCCTGATCCTCTCCTCAAGACGGTCTTCCTTAGACCTTGTTGTTGACTGGTCATTCTCTCCCTCAGCGCGAAGATTCTTGTTTTCCAGCTCAAGGATGTCCACCTTCCTCCGAGCATCCAACCGAGAAGACTCCGTCTTTTCAAGCTCCTCCTGTATCTCGACGATCTCACATCTAAGAGCCTCCAACTACAACTGAAACTCTTCAAGCTGGCATCGCTGAGGGACCACTTGAACTTGAAGGTCACTACATTGGGCCTCCACACCCTTGCTGAGCTCAAGCTCCTCTTCTTTGCTCCTCAACAGTCCCTCGAGGATGTTACATCTCGCATTTTCGTAGATTAAAGTTTCATCTTCCGTTAATTGACGTGGACTTAGGGATGAGATTATCTTTAAGTTAACGTAATTATGCTAATTATAACAGGAAATAAGTAAGTGTCAAGAAGGATAAAAAGTACACAAATTAAAGAAAACGAAAGTGGCCAATTTGAGATAAAATACGGGTCGAGCGATAATACCCAATAATTATGGACTAGTACCATATGAAAGGGATAGTATAAAATATATTAAAAATAAGTAAAATTTTATGTAATATGAGGCGATTTTTAAATTATGCCGGTAATTGGGTAATTACCGGGTAACGGGACATTACCCAATTAACTAATAAGTGGATAAAAACTTAATAAATTATACCCCTAGAAACGTCGCACCATTTAGCTAACCACATGAAATGACTCTTAGTCATTCTAAGTATTAGGTGGCTACCTAACATCCCTTCGAATTATATAGGAACAAGAGTTTTGTATCTGATTCCATTCATTTAGAGAAAGGAACCAAAAAAAAAATGACCAAAAAAATCCTAAAGAAAGATTCTATTCCATTTCTTGGTTTGAATATTTCATTCCATTTCTTGGGCTGAACATTTCAAGAACAGAATCTGAAAATCATTCAAACATTTCAATGAGCAGAAACATAAATTCATTTGAACACTTCAAAGAAACAGAAGCTTAATTCCATCAAATTTTGCGGTTCTAAAAGAGTATGGTGAAATCTTTGCCAAGAATATTATGTGGTGTTTTCCCTATTCCAGGTATGGTAAGGCCATACATTCTTTCTTTTGGCATGGTCCAAACTATACAGAAGAAACGAGCAAACGCACAATTTTCATAAATTAATCTATATATAGAAATACTAGGGTTGTCTCTATTTTTGATTCCCCATGCGAATTATTATTATCTCCTATTCATGGGTCTCAGAATAATACGCAGTTGACAAAGTTTATCCGGAAGGAATATTGAGATTATTACGTATTTTTCATGCATTTCACTTATTTATAGATGTGCATTGACCCATGACCAGATGACGTTATATACGCATATATATGTAAATATATGTATATGAGATATGGGAAAAGGTTACAGCATTATATACGCACCACCACATGATCAACTGGTATATATTGATGATCTTTCCCACAGTGGCCGAGACGATATGATGGGATGCCCTCAGAGGTTTGATGATATTATTTACATCTATACCTATGCATGCCACGACATTTATATGCACATGCATGACATTATAAATGTTTCAGGATTTATAAAGTTATTCAGATTTACAGATGGATTTCTTTATTCCATATTTCACTTATGTCTCTTATGTACGTATTTTCATGCCTTACATACTCAGTACATTATTCGTACTGACGCCCTATTTCCCGAGGCCTGCGTTTCATGCCCACAGGTGCAGGTAGGCAAGTCGACGGTCCATCTTCTTAGGATCCTTGGTCAGTGAGAGGGCGTGCTCCACTTGATCCGGAGCTGCTTTTGATTATGGTACGATATGTTTGTATATGTATGGGTATGACGTGGCTCAGTCCCGTCTTTATACAATTATCATTCTAGTATAGGTCTGCAGACAGTTATGCACAATTGGATAGTATGTGGCCTTGTCGACTTTCAGTTTTGGGTGTATGTTTCTATAGCAGCCTTTCTGGCTCGCCCACTCTATTCTGACGTTATACGTACATATGCCTTTTTGGCAGGTTTCCTTCATGTATGTTATTTTCGTAATTCAGCAGATGTTATTCAGGTTCATATCTTAGACGCGTGCTTAGGGTTGTTTGACAGGTAGGACTCAAGCACCCGTTGGGGCCTATCGGTTTGAGTCGTGACAAAACTTTATTAGAGAAGTTCTGTCCTAGGGTTGTCTATAGACCATATCTAGTAGAGTCTTGTTTATGGGTGTGTTGTGCACCACACTTATAGACATGAGGCTACCAGATATTTAGGATGGTTACTTTTCTTTCTAACCCATATTGTGCGATAGAACTGAGTCATAAGTATCCCCACCTAACCTTTACCTTATTTATGTTTTTAGCGATGCCAGTTACTACTAGACGACAGGCGCAAGCCACTAGCACGGGTCAGAAGGCTACGAGAGTGTTAGAAAGAGATATCAGTTACACAATGGAGTCATACCCATCAAAGTTTATGGTTTTTATTGAGGGGGATCCATCTGAGGATCCATACGAGTCATCCATTCGAGCTGTTTCGACCACTTCGACAATAGATGTAGTGGGAGGAGTTTTGACCTCACCAAGGCCCTTGGTTTCATTATCACAACCTGTTGATCAGAGTATGATGGGAGTAGAGCATGGATTGGCACAACCGGGTTTCCCTCAGGTTCAAAACTATGTCAAGGGATTTACGAATACCAGCTCTTCTGAGGTTCCAGATAGTCCACAATCTTGGGAGTCCGTTGATCAAGGTTCGCCAGTGTATGTTATGGGATATGCAGAGGAAGTGGATAGTAGTCAGGCCAAGAGGAGGAAGGAAACTAATAAGGATATTAAGGTTCCGCTTCGAAGTGTGTCTGATTGAGGTTCTTATATAGGACGAGGCAATGACCCTCTATTATAGACTTCTCCAAGTGTCAGTTTTTGGTTGGTGAGTCTGACCTCTTCTTAGAGTATTAAGAAGTCAGGGTTCTGAATGTGTTAGGTTGTTTTATTAGGACGTAGGGAGCCCCGTCATGACTTGCATATATTATGGTTATTCCTACTTAGAGATTTTGTAGACAGTATCATGTATATAGTTTTGTGTATGATATGTCTACGGCCTTGCCGACCCCTATGTATATAAACCTTTTTCTAAATTAGTTATGCGAGTTAAGTCTTAATATTTTTACTTATATACATGGATGTCGCTCGTAATGGACCGTGATAGATTCGATTATAAACAAGGATAAGGTATGTGGTGTTCAGTTGGGTAGAACTTAATATTACAATGGGTATGGATTGGTCGGCTTTTTGTTATGCTAACATCAAGTGTAGGTCAAAGTTGATTTGATTTCAGTTCCCATGAGATCCCGTTTTAGAATGGGAAGGTAATACGACATCGCCAAGAGGTAAATTTATCTCATATCTCAAGGAAAGGAAGATGATCATAAAAGTTTTATCACTTAGTTTGGGTAAAGATTGTGAAAGTCAAGTCACCAACCGTTCAATCTATCCATATGGTTAATGAGTTTTCTGATGTTTTTCTCGATGAGCTTATAGGTCTCCCGCCAGAGCGAGAAATTGAGTTTGCCATTGACCTACTACCAGATACTCATCCAATGTCTATTCCTCCCTATAGAATGGCCCCCGTAGAGTTGACAGAGTTGAAGGAACAACTAAAGGACTTACTTGAAAAAGGCTTTATCAGACCTAGTACGTTACTGTGGGGAGTGCCTATGTTATTTGTAAGAAAGAAAGATGGTTCTTTACGAACATGTATTGATTATAGACAGTTGAATAAGGTGACAGTCAAGAATAGGTACCCTCTCCCAAGGATTGATGATTTAATTGATCACTTGCAAGGTGACAAGTGTTTTTCAAAGATAGACTTGAGGTCTGGGTACCATCAGGTAAGGTTTTAAGGATGAAGATATTCCGAAGACAGCATTCAGGACCAGATATGGGCACTTCGAATTTCATGTTATGTCATTCGGTTTGACCAATGTGCCAGCAGTATTCATGGATTTGATGAACCATCGCCCCTTTTAGATTTGTTCGTAATCGTATTTAATGACGATAGATATTGGTATATTCTCGTTCAGAGGCTGAGCATGAAGATCACTTGCGTATTATGCTCACAGTTCTACGAAAACGTAATTTGTATGCAAAATTCTCTAAATATGAATTCTGGTTGAACTTTGTAGCTTTCCTTGGGCATATCATTTCAGGTAAAGACATCCAAGTGGATACACAAAAGATTGAGGCAGTGAAGACTTGGCCTAGACCCATAATACCGACAAAGGTTCGTAGCTTCTCCGTTTGGCAGGTTATTACCGGAAACATGTAATGGAATTTTCTTCTCTTCTAAGCACCTTTGACCAAAATGGTATGTGGTGTCTCACTTGATGTTCCGGAATAACATAGGAAATCTTGAAGAAAGGTTGCGAATAAGTATAAATAGATATGTGTAGGTCGCAAGCTAAAGTATGGTAGAGCGACAAGGTTTTAGGAAGACATGAGGAAGGACAAGAAAAGATGAGTGAAAAGGTAACGGGAATGGATAAGTCCTTGGGGTTAAGCTCATAGGAGAGATGATGATTTCTATAAGTTATAGAAGGCTCAGTATAGCCTGAATAACTCAAAGAAGTCTAACACTAGTAGTGTTTAGAATGGATGAAATGGTGCCCTGATAGTGGAATACGGGCTTAATTGTGATGGATAAAGGATGAAGTTTGGGCCTCCGAGGAAGGGAATTTCATGAATTTTAAAAAGATTGGGGTACCCATGTAATTTAACTCAGAAGGGAACTAAGTTTCAATGGATCGATGCTTGCGAACGGAGTTTCCAGGCATTGAAGGACATATTAACTTCAGCACAAGTTCTACCTCTCCTAGAAGGGACCAATGATTATTTTATCTATTGGGACGCTTCAGGCGTTGGATTGGGTTGCGTGCTGATGCAGTATGGTAAGGTTGTAGCTTATGGTGATCTAGACTACCTGACCCACGATTTAGAGTTAGCCATGGTGATTCATGCACTAAAGATGTGGATGCGCTACTTGTATAGCATTCATGTTAATATCTATGCGGATCATAAGATTGTTCAGTATATCTTCAATAAAAAGGAATTGAATTTACGTCTTAGGAGATCGTTGGAGCTACTTAAAGAGTATGACGTTGATATTTTATGCCATTCGGGGAAAGCAAACGTAGTAGCCAATGCCCTTAGCCGTAAATCTATGGGTAACCTGTCATATTTACATCCAAAAAAGAGGGGAATAGCCCAGGATATTCATCAGCTAGCTAGTCTTGGAGTTCGGTTACTGGACTCAGGTGACATTGAAATTACTATTCGGAATACATCAACATCCTCTTTGGTAAATAAAGTAAACGAACGCCAATACGAGGATCCTGTGTTAGTTCATTATAGGGATACCACCCCTCAAAAGAAGAAAACACCGTTTGTGGTTACAGAAGATGGAGTCCTCAAATGTCGAGGACGATTATGTGTCCCTAATGTTGCAGGGCTACATCGACAGGTTATGGGAGATATATCAGGATATCAGGGAAGTATATTGGTGGGATGGAATTAAAAAGGATATAGCGGAGTTTGTTGCTCAGTGTCCTAACTGTCAGGAGGTTAAGATTGAGCATCAGAAACCAGTTGGCCAATTGCAGGCTATGGAGATTCCGACTTGGAAATGGGAAATAATCAATATGGATTTCATCGTAGGCTTACCTCGTACCCAACGTAAGTTCGATTTGATATAGGTGATTGTTGATAGGCTTACAAAGTCAACCCATTTTCTTCCTGTTAGAACCATATATTCCTCAGAGGATTATGCAAGACTTTATTTTAAGGAGATAGTACGCCTGCATGGTGTCCCTGTATCTATTATCTCGGATAAAGGAGCTCAATTTACGGTTAACTTCTGGAGGTCCTTCCAAGAAGGGATTGGGGACTCAAGTAAGTCTTATTACATCATTTCATCCCCAGACAGACGGACAGGTTGAGCGTACTATTCTGACACTAGGGGATATGTTATGAGCTTGTGTAATAGACCTCAAAGGTAGCTGAGATGATCATCTGCCGCTTATTGATTTTGCATATAATAATAGCTACCATTTCAGTATTCAGATGGCTCCATTTGAAGCTCTCTACAGACAGAAGTGTAGGTCACCTATACGATGGTTTGATGTTGGAGAATCTGGGTTACATGGGCCAAACCTAGTTCAACAAGCCATAGAAAAAGTAAAGTTCATCCGGGATCGACTGTTGACAACTCAGAGTCGTCAAAAGTCATATTCTGACGTGCGGCGATGGGATTTAGAGTTCGGGGTTAATGAATGGGTATTCTTAAAGGTGTCACCTATGAAGGGTGTGATGAGGTTTGGCAAGAAAGGAAAACTTAGCCCACGGTATATTGGGCCTTATAGGATCATTCGGAGAGTGGGCCAAGTAGCTTATGAGTTAGAATTTCCCTCGAAATTAGAGTCTGTCCATCCGATTTTTCACGTATCCATGTTACAGAAGTGCATTGGCGATCCACGGATGATGTACAAATTACAGAGGACTTGTCATACAAGGAGGTTTTGGTTGATGTCCTAGACCGACAAATCTACAAGCTACGGAATAAGGAGGTAGCCTCCGTAAAAGTACTTGGGAGAAACAACAATGTGGAGGAAATAACTTGGGAGGTCGAAGAAGACATGAAGTCTAGATATCCTTCCTTATTTTCTCCTCCAGAGAAGGGTTTCGACTGAGACATCACAATCAAAAGGTACGTGTATGAATTCTTATGTTGGTAATTGTCATTGGTCATGTGAGGCCATTATCATTATTGATGATTATGGTCCTATGTGGCATCGAATTATTTAGTTTCCCAAAGAATAGTTGGTAAGTATTGTTTCAAAGGAGACTCTACCAAAGTTATATATATCCAGTGGAGTTGAACATTCGAGGACGAATGTTTCTAAGGGGGGAAGGATGTTTCATCTCGCATTTTCGTACATTAAAGTTTTGTCTTCCGTTAATTGACATAGACTTGGGGATGAGATTATCTTGAAATTAACGTATTTACGCCAATTTAACAAGTAATAAGTAAGTTTCAAGAAGGATAAAGGGTACACAAATTAAAGAAAACGAAAGTGGCCAATTTGAGATAAAATACGGGTCGAGCGATAATACCCGATAATTATGGACTAGTACCATATAATGTACCATATGACCACGGTAGTATAATGTATAAAGAATATTAAAAAAATAAGTAGAATTTTATGTAATTTGAGGCAATTTTTAAATTATGCGAGTAATTGGGTAATTACCGGGTAACGGGACATTACCCAATTAACTCATAAGTGGATAAAAATATAATAATTTACACCCCTAGAAACGTGGCAGCATTTCGCTAACCACATGAAATGACTCTTAGTCATTCTAAGTATTAGGTGGATACTTAAGAGCCTTTAGAATTTTATAGGAACAAGATTTATGTATCTGATTCCATTCATTTAGAGAAAGGAACCAAAAAAAATAACGACAAAAAAATCCTAAAGCAAGAATCCATTCCATTTCTTGCTTTAAATATTTCACTCCATTTCCTGGTCTGAACATTTCAAGAACAGAATGTGAAAATCGTTCAAACATTTGAACGAGCAGAAACTTAAATTCGTTTGAACACTTCAAAGAAACAAAAGCTTAATTCCATCCAAATTTTGCGGTTCTAAAAGAGTACGGTGAAATATTCGCCAAGAATATTATATGGAGTTTTTCCTACTCCAGATATGGTAAGGCCGTCCATTATTTCTTTTGGTATGGCCCAAACTATACAGAAGAAACGAGAAAACACACAATTTTCATAAATTACTTTATTCATAGAAATAGTAGGGGTGTCTATATTTTTAATTCCCCATGTGAATTATTATTATCTCCTGTTCATGGGTCTCAGAATAATACGCAGTTAAAAATGTTTATCCGGAAGGAATATTGAGATTATTACGTATTTTTCATGCATTTCATTTATTTATACATGTGCATTGACCCATGACCAGATGGTGTTATATACGTGTATATATGTAAATATATGTATATGGGATATGGGAAAAGGTTACGACGTTATATACGCACCACCACCTGATCAGCTGGTATATGTTGATGATGTTGCCCACAGTGGCCGAGACAATATGATGTGATGCCCTCAGAGGCTTGATGATATTATATACATCTATACCTATGCATGCCACGACATTTATATGCACCTGCATAACATTATAAATGTTTCAGGATTTATAAAGTTATTCAGATTTACATATGGTTTTCTTTATTCCATATTTCATCTATGTCTCTTATGTACTAATTTTCATGCCTTACATACTCAATACATTATTCGTACTGACACGCTATTTCTCGGGGCCTGTATTTCATGCCCGCAGGTGCTGGTAGGCAAGTCGACGGTCCCTCTTCTTGGGATCCTTGGTCAGCGAGACTTGGCGTGCTCCACTTGATCCGGAGCTGCTTTTGATTTTGATTTAATATGTTTGTATATGTATGGGTATGACGTGGCTCAGGCTCGTCTTTATACAATTATCCTTCTATTATAGGTCTGCCGACAGTTATGTATAGTGGATAGTATGTGGCCTTGTCGACTTTCAGTTTTGGGTGTATATTTCTATAGCAGCCTTTCCGGCTCGCCCACTGTATTTTGCATTTATACGTACATATTCCTTTTTCGCAGGTTTCCTTCATGTATGTTATTTTCGTAATTCAACAGATGTTATTCAAGTTCATATATTAGACGGATTTTTAAGGTTTTCTGACAGGTAGGACTCGGGCACCTGTCGTGGCCGGTCGGTTTGGGTCGTGACAGAGGACGTTGCACTTTTCCACGCCCTCCATCAACTCTTCGTTCCTCTTCTTCATATCTTCCCTCAGGGGCCGTAAATTTCCGCCCTCACGAAGCTAACTTTGGGGATCCCGGTATTTCCCAAGGTACTCAGTATACTTCCCCTGCAGCTTCATAAAAATCACTTTGGGGCTTTTCCCCCTCCGAGCATTCTCGATCTCTAGAACCTCCCTCCAGTCTCACCTCGAGTTGGGTGAGCCATTCATAGATCATCTTTAGATCGTCCAGGTCGATATTAAAGACCGACTCATCACCATCCTCAACGACAACTTTACCCCTGCCACCACCGGGCAAAGAGACATCCACTACCGTCTGAGAAGATGAAGCCTCCTTATGCCTCGGAAGCACGGGCCGCCATCAAGTGCCCCATCCTCGGTCGTTTCCCCTTGGAACGCATCAGAACATCCACATTCACCTCTTATAGTTGTGGGGCCTCGGAGTCCACCCTATTACTTTCTCCAATATGTATTACGGTCGTCTCTCGCAGACTGAAGTCGCCCTCTATTGAGTCAACTGCCATCGGCATTTCCCCCGGCGTCTACGGCTCTCGTCTTATGAGGTCTTAGATCCCCATCATCGGGGGAGACTTCATCATCCTCATTAACCAGAAAGAAGAGTTGTGGAGTGGGAGCAGTAGTTGGGATAGAAGTGGAACCAGAAGTCGTAGAGCCAGGACGAGAGCATGTACAGTAGTCCAAGCAGCCACGACGGGGGCAGAAACTGAAGGTGTAGCATTCCTCCTCGGAAAAGAGGGCACAGGCGTCGGGCTCCTTCGAGAAGACCAATCCCCTAACAGGACCTGGGAAAGGACGAAACATATAGGTTAGCAGAGCAAGCCAACATACAAAAAAAAAATTGCAACGACCACGTCCAAGAAAGAGAAGTTACATGAAAAGGGGAGAGAAGGTCTGAACTTCTTAAAGAATCTCGGCGAGTCCCCGAATCCATACGGCATGAGGGAGAATCTGCTCAACTCAGTCGGTATTGCGCACAACTTGAGGAGGAGGTTGGTTGTATGCTGCAATGAAGGAAAAAATAATTTAATTGGCTCGGAATAAGCGAAGAGATGCAAAACAAAAAGAGAGAAAAATAGGACACTAACATTTGTAATTCCAAGCCTCGAAGAAGCCGTCGACGCTACCCATGAAGTCCTATGTCCTAACATAAGAAAATCAAGCCAGAATTAGCACCTGGCCTTGTTGTCCATCTTCACCACCATGCATTTACTTCCACGGTGGAGAAGGTTCAACATTGTCCCCCTATAAAATCTAGGGACGAACAGTGGCACCAAATGTCGCACCATCACTTCCACCCTGTCGAGCTCGGCAAATTTGGTCAACATCTTGATTACTTTGTAAATGTAAGGGGTGAGATGAACGGGACAAGCATCATAGTAGAGACAAAACTCCTCCACCAGCGGGAGAAGATAAAGCGACTAACCAATAAGGAATAGGTAAGTGTAAAGAGCGTAGTCCCCAAGGCGGTGAAAATTCACTTCGTCCTTTTCAGCGGGGATCCGTTCGATGTGGTTAGGGAGGCCGAACTTTTCTTTATATTCAAGAAATTGTTTGGACTCCATCGTCGATAGGAAATACCCAGGTTCCGCATTGGTGATCGATGGAAATTTGGACCTGGCTTCGGGGTGGCGGGGAAGTATCTCCTCCACCGACGGAAAAGCTTCATCCTCAACAATGGCAGCAATATTCTCCCCGTGAGTGGGAAACACAACTGCCAATGGGGCGACATGACTCCCCTTACCAGCATTAGATAATAAGTTTGACGTGTTTATAAGAAATTAAAGAAGGAAACTTGGAAAAGAGTTTATGATATAAGAGAGCGAAGATATAGAGGAGAGGAGTTCAAAAAAGAGAACATTGAAATCTCGAAAGCTTGGGAGAGTAAGAAATTCAAATTCGAATTTGGCTATAGCTATTTATAGAGGTTGATGCACCAAATCCAAAATGGTGTATCATAATGGGCACCAAACCCGAAACGGATCATCATAATTAGCACCATAATTGAAACGGCAGATACCATCAAAGGTCACATGCAAATGAATGCAATGTGTCGGGAACAAGCATTATTATGACGCAGGATGTCATGACATCACCCCCTCTCTTGGACCAGATGACTACAACAAACCATTCGAGAAATTTAAGGGATTTGAAATACAAGGCCCACGGAGAGACACGTCTCCTGCTCTCTACAATGACTACGGCCCATGTTATCTGTTCAACAAGCTCAACAACGAACGAAATTATCCGCTCATCAAACTCGCCCGCCAGGACGACCTCAACAAGTAGGAGGGGGTAACTATATGGACCAAAAATTATCTTAGTTATGGTTAACCCATGTCAGCATTAAGAGGGCCTTCAAGGGCTTCCACATGTCACCAGCATGACTTCGACAAAAGGCATGTTCAAGGTCGAGGTGATCTCACAAGAGATGAAGGCCAGGGCCGAGGAGCCAACAAAGATCAAGGTCGAGGACGAGCCTTCTTAAGCGGAGTAATAACGCCTAGGTTTGGGATAAGACTACAAAGAGAATATTCCAGTGAATATTCTTTGTATTTGTACTATTAGGATTTTTTGGCACATATTCCCTTATAAATACAAAGAGACATAGTTATAGGAGACAATGAACACTCACTTGTAAGAGAACATATTGACACCCTTTGAAGAATCTTGCTTTACTTTTTTTCTTGAGATTCTTGTTTAACTGTTCTCTCACGATCCAAGGAGAATCTGAATATTCAAAGGCTCACCAATCATATCAATCATTCATCATTGTAAGAAATAATACTAAAAAATCTCACCCTTTTTGGGTGACCTACATGTGTTTATTTACTCAAATGTCATTCATTGCTATTTAATATTATTTAATTTTATCTCCTTCATTTTTGGATCATTGAATATAATAATGTTTTCACCATTTATTGCTACTTCGATGATGCATGTACTATCCTCCCCAAAGTCGGTCAATACATATTTTGGATGTTAATATTGGCTAAGATTAATTTATTTTATTCACTTTGATCTAAATTTTGGGTCAGACAACTCCAAGTAGATATCTCGATCAGTTCTTCAAGTTTTAATCTACCGAGTTAAGAGATAATCTTAGATAAACACTAACATCATATTTTAGACAATATTTTCAGCTCAATCTCTTTAAGTTTTAGATTTACAAGTTTGTACTAAAAAAATGGATAAAAGTAATAGAAAAACAAAAAGGAAGGGAAAAAAGCAGGAAAGGAAACGGGTGAGATGAGAAAGCTTAACGAAAATATAGAAGAAACTAGAAAGATTGATGAAAACAAGAAAGAGAACTTTATTACAGAACAGGTGTACATTAACTTTTGAAAAATTGTGGGCCCATTTGAGAGATTTTAAATTGAAGAGAGAAGGTGAGAAAAAGTGAAATCGAAGTTGAGAAACCTGTAAAAAGGAATAAAAAGGACGTGGGATTATGATTGTTTTTTAAAAAAAAAAAGCTAGCCAAGATGTAGAGATTGGGCTTAATCTTATGGACTTTATTTTAGGTATCTATCTAAAGTTTTAACAAATATGAGAATATTATTGTAACGACCCGACATGTCAATTTGAGTATTTGCACTTCGCTCGTGTTTTAGAACAAAAAATCTGTGTTTTGAAGCCTTTAGAATCTCATTCTAGCCTTCCTCGATTTGCCTGTGTAGTCCGGTTATTGACCCGAGAGACTTAAATGCCAAAAAATTGATATAAACAAGAATTTTTGCCTAAGAAGTTAATTTTAGTTGGCTTCTGTTAACATTTTCAGTAAACAGACCAGGACCCATGCTTTGACGGTCCCGGTGGGTCCATATTGAAATATGGGATCTCGGTGTATGCCCGGAATCGAATCTCGAGGTCCCTAGCTTGAGTTATGAATTATTATTGAAAAAATTAAAATTCTAAAAAATCTAATGTTTTTAAGAATTGATTGAACTTTTGGCATTTTGCACACCGGGTCCGTATTTTGGTTTCGGAGCCCAGTACAAGCCCAATATAATATTTTGACTTATCGATGAAATGTGGTAGAAAATTGAGTCTGTATGACGTGATTCGGACGGCTGGTGGCAAAAATAGAGATTTCAAAGTTTTCTTGAAAATTTCATTTGATTTGGTGTTCATTCATAGTTCTAGGTGTTATTTTGGCAATTTGATCGCGCGAGCAAGTTTGTATGATGCTGTTAGGCTGGTGTACACTTTTGTTTTTGAGTCCCTAGGAGCTTGGATTTATTTTTGGATCATTGGTTGAGAGACTAGTAAAGTTAAGAAATTTGGGAGTTTGACCATGGTCAATATCGGGTTAAGACGACCTCTTTTCAGTGTTTTGAGTCGCGCAGATCTGTAGCGTGTTTTCTGATTGAAATTCATTTATGGTTTGTGTCCGAGAGGTTCCAGATGAGTTTCAGGGTGGTTACAGATCATTTCGGAGAAGTTTTAGTTTTGCTGGTTTCTGGTGCGACAATGTTGATTCGCAATGGCGAACCTTTTATGACAATTACGAAAACACGGTTCATTCGAAATTGCAAACCTTTAATAGCAAATGAGAAAACATTGTTCATTCGCAATTGCGAACGTTTTATGGAAATTATGAAAACACTGTTCATCTACAATTGTGAACCTTTTATGGCAATTGCGAAAACACTAACCATCCACAATTGCAAACCATTTATGGTAATTGCCAAAACACTGTTCATTCGCATATGCGAAGTTTTGTTCGCAAATGCAATACCTACAGCTGAACAAAAGATGACGTAGACGGGATTTTCAATTTATTTCCCAAATTTTCAAAACCTAAACCCCAAGAAGCGATTTTCCAAAGAACTTTTCTTCCCCAAATCATTGGTAAGTGATCTTAAACTAATTCCGTTCAATCTTTCAATACTTTTTCATAAGATTCAACCAAAATCTAAGGTTTTCACTGAGAAATTGGGGGTTTTGGGTAGAAACTAAGGATTTGATAAATTGGGGATTTAGACATCAAATTGAGGTGGGATTCTAAAACCAATTATAAATCCGGGATCGGGGTTGAATGAGTAATCAGGTTTTGATCCAAATTTTGGGTTTGGACCAAGCGGGCCCGGGTGTTGATAAATTGAATAAAATTCACAGCATCATTAATTGAAATAGTTTTGTAAAGGAAAAGGCTAAGTTGAGTGTTGAATTAGCCTAATCGAGGTAAGTGTTTTTCCTAATTTTGTTGAGAAAATTTTTCCTCCTATTTGTCATTGTTTTCTACATGCGGGGGTGATACATATGTGAGGTGTCAAGCGCATATGTATGTGCCAGGATTAATTTTGTTTTGCAGAATTTCATAACCTTCTTGCTTCATGCCTCACTTGACTTCTAGATATTTAGAACGTAGTGTTAAATGTTAGAGTCAAGACTTAGCCTGATATAACTTAATCAATTTGAAGCAAATTCTTAGAATACATTGACTTGTCTAATTCGGTCATCTCTATGCATAATCATTAATATAGTGCTATGGTCGATATTTTGAGTTGTTGGATTCCATACTTGTGTTGTTGATAAATTGTGGGATTTGTGAAAGTACTTGAATTATATGGCCCATGAGGATTCATTGAATCATTGTTGGCTTGGAAAACAGTGATTGAGAATTTGTTTGGAATACTCGTTTGAACACTCTCCTCGATGTTGTTTATACTTCCTGCCTTGCCATTTTATTAAATTTCATATGCTTGGTGAGGAAGATTGTAAAGCACGAAGGGTGATACCGTGCCATTGTTTATATTCATTATCCTGTGAGGAAGAGTGTAAACCATGAATGGTGATGCCGTGTCATATTATTGAGAGTAAAAGCACAAAGGGTGATCTCCTGCCATAGGGTGATGCCGTGCCATGTTATTTGTGAGTAAAAGCACGAAGGGTAATGTTGTTCCATTGCATTTATACTCGTATACTTTTGTATCATTGCGAGTTCATGGCACGATGGGTGTTTCCGTGCAAGTAAGGACGATGGACATGCATTATGTTATGATATTATTTTCTTGCAGATATCTTCATGTCTTACCTTGAATTGTTATGGTCATACTTATCGTTCTTATGTGGCTTGTCATTACCTTTTACTTGTTTAACTTGTAAATACCATGTCTACTTCTTGCTGTTATAATTGCATTCAGTCATATCCATTTTGTTGCACTTAGTTACGAGTCTTCTTCCATGTTGGCCATTCATGCACTACTTGTTGCATTATATAGAACATGCACCCATCTCCCCTTCTCTTATTTGTTATCTATCTTCACGCCTCCATCATGCTAGTTAGTTGAAGTTGTAAGACTTTTTCATAATTGTTGTCATTACCTCTATGCTCTCTGCTTAGTCTGTTGTTGATGTTCTTCTGTACATTATCATTCATTAGTACTGCTTGCATATTTACTTCCTTGTCATTTCTATTATCGGTATTTCTATCATGTGGTTGGTACTCTTTTACGCATATATGGTGAGGATGAGATAAATGCACTAAGAGACGGGTTCGTATGTCTGGTAGGTAAGCACATGTTTGGGAAGATTGGCTGGTGGACTGCTTATTGTGATTAAGCTGGGCTCATGGCAAGGTGTCGATTCGAGTATAACAGATGGGCTATCTCCGACATGATGAGTTGGATTGTGTGTCTCGTGTGAGGTTTCCATTTGGTGGAGTACATATATGATTATTTCGGAGATTTTGGGGAAGTTGTTTGACTATTGCAAAGATGGGTAAGCGTTTGGCAGAGTCTTCGGGGTGTTCTGTGATCAGTATTGAATGAATTTGTGAAGAATTCAGCTAAATAGTCGTACGGGACCAGGCATGCTGTGAAGATAAGGTACTTTGAGGTGTTCTACGGCTTTGAGCTAAGTGGTGGAGTCTGCTAATGATGATCGGATTGTACGATCATGGGATGTATTAGTTTCCAGACAAAGATCGCTTGGTTATTCCTTTGATTGGGCTTATGCTGGAGAAGCACGAGTTGCTTGACGCATATTAACTATGTATTGAAGATCAGAGTAAGATGAGTGGTTATCGAAATGGTTATGCCGAGTTCCAAGTCATATGTAGCCTTTAAGGACTTTTTGATTTATCTATGGGCAGGCTTAAAGTCGGTAGCGAATGGTAATCGGATCTGCAGTATTTCCTTGTCAGGAAAGGTCTACATGTCAATGTTGGGAGATACAAGAAATGACTTCGGGTTCCCAGGAAGTTCCCTCAGAGCGGTCACATCAGATTGAGTTACTTTTGGGTTGGCAGTCTGCGTGACTCGGTTGAGTTAGAGGCGATTGGTTCTGATTACTCGATTATATGTTACTGAGTTCCAAAGAACTTATCATGGAAATGACCACGGTTGGAGTTGATGTTTTCTACAGGTATAGAAGCTATATTGCTGATGGTTTAGAGTTTACTATGAGACGATCGTAGTATTGCAAGTTAGCATGTTAGAGGCAATGCGCCGTGTGGGGTTGAAAAGTTGGATGTACAAGGTTGTAGTTAGTTTTGGAGGGAAGGATATGAGTTCTTGATGGAACGATGATTTCTGGTGTTTAAGGTTTTGGGTTGGCACTATGTGTTTTCACCAGAGCGCGTGTTGGAAAATACTTGTGTTTTGATCTATGGGTGCATTACCGAAAGATGATGTAGTATGAGTTACATGTCAGCCATCAGAGTAGCGGTGTTGAAATTTGGAAGGAAGATTCTGGTATTCGTGAGGTTCAGAAACTGGATGTTCTCGTCGGCAGGCTATTCCTTGATTGCGAGCTTTGAAGAAATGTTGAGGATTGGATGATTGGTAGTAGGTTTTACGGAAGAATTCTGCGGACCTTTGGAGGATTAATTACACAATGGATAGATGATCTGAAATTTGTTCGAGAGTTGCTTTTGAGCCTAATGAGAATGTGTATCCTATGTCGGATCAGATTTATTTGTTTTTGCGCAGTTGTTATCACATGTATATCATCGGGCGGAATGGATGTTAGTCGCACCTTGGTTTATGTTATATGTTTCTCTCTTATACTAGGATGGGTTGTAAGGGCTACATGATTCTCTGCACACATATTGTGATTCAGCTTAGGCCTCATGTCATTATGGGCGAGATAGCCTTTGTGATGTTGATTTGCTTATTGC
Source organism: Nicotiana knightiana (assembly GCA_005239525.1). Taxonomy (NCBI): domain Eukaryota; kingdom Viridiplantae; phylum Streptophyta; class Magnoliopsida; order Solanales; family Solanaceae; genus Nicotiana; species Nicotiana knightiana. The sequence goes on along the minus strand of ML372004.1, from coordinate 57,109 downwards.
CATAGTTGTGCTTGTCTTTCTCAATATTGTTTGTTCCTAATGATTTTTCCTACAGTTATATTTTGTGCACTCTATTATGCTTGATGTTGACGCACATGTGATCAGTGAGCCCAGGTATTATGGCTCGATGGGTACCCTATGTGGATCGATATGATAGGATCGGGTTGCACGCTGCAACGGTATAGTGATGAAATATGACTCCTTATTCATTTTTCGTGTATTTTGCTTTCACCTTGTTAGAAATAGTTCATAGTAAAGTGCAAAATATTTCCCTGCCTGTTTAGCTTATTTAGTAGTCTTCTTATTTATTTTTATTACTATAAACTGTCAAATCATAGGGACTCCATATGATTATTGTTGATACTTGTCGGTGTGGCTGCTTGTGTTGGCTGAAATGAGGTTTCTAAACCTGAGATTTGCGTTATTGTATTGGGATGAGGAAGGTTTGGAAGAATAACATTATAGCTTATTAAGGAGTTGAACAATGGCCCTGGTCGGGCGAGTGAGTTTCTTCGCTTATTGATCAGATGAGTGGTTAAGCGGTTATGCGTGTTTTTTTCATAATTGGTAGGGTATGAAGGTTTTTAACGAGGTTCTAATCGATATGAATTTTGCTATCGGCATCGGATTTGTTTTGGGAAGTAATGATGGTCAGCAGTTCCCACTGTGAGTGTCGAAGTAATGGGGTTATATCATGTGATTACATCTTGGGTTATGGTTGTGACTTGATACAGCTTGTTCAGACTTATACATTGTGTAGATGTGGGATTTGGGTCTTGCAATGAATTCTGGATGATAGAGATTGAGTTCTAAGGTTACAGGACCAAGGTTGAAATAAGGATCTCTAATTGTGTTGTGTTGGCGGGCTTATGTGGAACAGCGTGACGTGGAATCACCCTCGATTTATGCATAATAAGGTTATACCATGATTTGATAGCTTTTGAACGACTCGTGGCATGTTCGAGGACGAACATGTGTTTAATTAGTGGAGGATGTAACGATTCGACATGTCGTTTTGAGTATCTGCACTTCGCTCGGTGATGTAGAACCACGATCTATGTTTTGAAGGTTTTAGAGCCTCATTCTAGTCTTTCTCGATTTGCGTGCGCAGTCTGGCTATTGACGTGAGAGGCTTAAATGCCAAAAAAACTGATATAAACAAGAATTTTTGCCTAAAAAGTTAATTTTAGTTGACTTCGATTAACATTTTGAGTAAAATGACCAATACCCGTATTTTGACAGTCCCGGTAGGTCCGTATTGAAATATGGGATCTGGGCATATGCCCGGAATCGAATTCCGAGGTGCCTAGCTTGAGTTATGAATTTTTATTGAAAAAATTAAAAGTCTTAAAAATCTAATGTTTCTAAGAATAGATTGAATTTTTGGCATTTTTATATCGGGTACGTATTTTGGTTCTGGATCCTGATACAGGTCCAATATAATATTTATGACTTATCTTTGTAATTTGGTGGAAAACACACTCGGTATGACATGATTCGGACGTCCGGTGGTAAAAATAGAGATTTTAAAGCTTTCTTGAAAATTTCATTTTATTTGGCGTTCAATTCATATTTTTAGGTGTCATTTTGGCTATTTAATCGCGCGAGCAAGTTTGCATGATGTTTTTAGACTGGTGTGCACTTCTTGTTTGGCTGAGGGGCTTGGGTGTATTTTTGGATCATTGGTTGAGAGACTAGTAAAGTTAAGAAATTTGGGAGTTTGACCATAGTCAATATCGGGTTAAGGCGACCTCTTTCAGTATTTTGAGTGCGCGAGCAGGTCCGTACTGTGTTTTATGATTGAAATTCATATATGGTTTGTGTCCGGGAGGTTCCGGATGAGTTTCGGGGTGGTCTCAGATCATTTCGGAGAAATTTGGGTTTTGTTGGTTTTGGCGCGACAATGTTCATTCGCAATTGCGAACATTTTATGGAAATTGCGAAAACACTGTTCATCCGCAATTGCGTACCTTTTATGGCAATTGTGAAAACACTGTTCATCCTCAATTGCGAACAATTTATGGTAATTTTGAAAACAGTGTTCATTCGCAAATGCGATACCTGTAGCTGAACAAAATATGACTTAGACGCGATTTTTGATTTATTTCCCAAATTTTCATAACCTAAACCACAAGAGACGATTTTCTAAAGAACTTTTCTTCCCCCAAATCATTGGTAAGTGATCTTAAACTAATTTATTTCAATCTTTCACTACTTTTTCATAAGATTCAACCAAAAATCTAAGGTTTTCATGGTGAAATTGGGAGGTTTTGGGTAGAAACTAAGGATTTGATAAATTGGGGATTTCGACCTCAAATTGAGGTCGGATTCCAAAACCAATCATAAATCCGGGCTCGGGGGTCAATGGTTAATCGGGTTTTGGTCCGAATTTCGGGCTTGGACCAAGTGGGCCTTGTGTTGACTTTTGTTGACTTTTTAGAAATTGAATTCATCATTAATTGAAATTGTTTTCTCTTGCATTGCGTGAAGTATTCAAGGCGTCACTGGCTAGATTGAGTCTAGCGGAGGAGAATTTGTAGAGGAAAAGTCTAAGTTAAGTGTTACGTTAGCCGAATCGAGGTAAATGTTTTGCGTAACTTTGTTGAGAGATTTTTTTCTCCTATTTGTCATTGTTTTCTACATGCGGGGGTGATACATATGTGAGGTCACAAGCGCATATGTATGTTCCATGATTAATTGTGTCTTGCATAATTTCTTAACCTTCTCGCTTCATGCCTCACTTGACTTCTAGATATTTAGAACGTAGTGTTTAATGTTAGAGTCGAGACTTAGCCTAATCTAACTTAATAAATTTGATACAAATTCTTAGAATAAATTGACGTATCTAATTCGGTAATCTCTATGCATAATCATTAATACAGTGCTATGGTCGATATTTTGAGATGCTTGATTCTATACTTCTGTTGTTGATAAATTTTGGGATTTGTGGAAGTACTTGAATTATATGGTCCTTAAGGATTCATTGAATCATTGTTGTCTTGGAAAACAGTGATTGAGAATCTATTTGGAATATTCATTTGAACACTCTCCTCGATGTTGTTTATACTTCCTGCCTTGCAATTTTATTGAATTTCATATGCTTGGTGAGGAAGAGAGCAAAGCACGAAGGGTTATACCGTGCCACTATTTATATCCATTATCATGTGAGGAAGAGTGTAAAGCACGAAGGGTGAGGTCGTGCCATTTTTTATATTCATTATCATGCGAGGAAGAGTGTAAAGCACGAAGGGTGATGTTGTGCCATATTATTGAGAGTAAAAGCACGAAGAGTGATGTTGTGCCATAGTATTGAGAGTAAACTCACAAAGGGTGATGCCGTGCCATGTCATTTGTGAGTAAAAGCACGAAGGGTGATGTAATGCCATTGCATTTATACTTTTATACTTTTGTATCATTGTGAGTTCGTAGCACGATAGGTGTTTTCGTGCAAGTAAGGACGAGGGACATGCATTATGTTATGATATTCTTTTCTTGCAGATATCTTCATGTCTTATCTTGAATTGTTATGGTCATGCTTATGGTTCTTATGTGACTTGTCATCATTGTTCTGTCCTTATCCTCTATCTCAATTATTGTTGTGTTGCCTATACCTTTTACTTGTTTAACTTGTAAACATCATGTCTACTTCCTGCTGTTATAATTGCATCTAGGTCATACCCATTTTGTTGCACTTAGGTACGGGTCTTCTTCCATGTTGGCCATTCATGCTCTACTTGTTGCATTATAAAGAACATACACCCATCTCCCTTTCTCTTAATTTTTGTATCTATGTTCATGCCTCTATCATGCTAGTTAGTTGAAGTTAGAAGACTTTTTCCTAATTGTTGTCATTACCTCTATGCTCTCTGCTTAGTCTGTTGATGATATTCTTCTGTACATTCTCGTTCATTATTACTGCTTGCATATTTCCTTCCTTGTCATTTCTATTATCGGTATTTCTATCATGTGGCTGGTACTCTTTTACGCATATATGGTGAGGATGAGATAAATGCACGAAGAGTATTTTCGTGCCGTTGGATTTGATGTCTTGAGTGCTTATCCCACACTATGAAATTTTGAGGTGACTTGTTTTGGTTCATTTGTTTTTGTTCTAAGGAAAGGGTTGGTCGAGATGCTGGACACTGTTGAATTGTGATTCTTTCTTGTACTTTGTTATTGCTCTGTATAGTCGTGTCGTGTACTCTATTATATTATATTGTGTCATAGTTATATTGCTAGTTTACATTACAGTGTTATCAACAAGCATATTTTAACTAAAAATCCCCGTCACTACTTCGACGAGGTTAGACAAAATACTTTCCAGTACATGGGGTCGGTTGTACTGATGCTGCACTTCTGCACATTGCATGCAGATTTTGGAGCAGATCTGCTGGTAACGTTGGATGTTGATTCGGAAGATATTCGTGCATTTTGATATAGATTCCACTTGTCCATGGTTGCTTAGGTTGTTGCTAATCTGTTTATATAACATTCAAACAGAACGTGTATTTATTTGTATCAGTTTTGAAATTTCAAGTCTTAGAAGCTCGTGATTCGTACTACCAGGTCTTGGGTAAATTTGTAAATGTTCAGTTACCTATTCTCTATTCTCTTATAATCTCAGTTGAGTTTTATTTTCTGTTTGTTGGCTTACATAGCAGGTTGAGTTAGGTGCCATCCGACTTGCGATTTTTGGGTCGTGACAATTTTTATGAATAGAATTGTAATTATAGTGAATGTCTATCTTTTAGAGAGTTTTACTTTGTGGCTAAATCATTTCTCCTATAAATAGAGGGTCTTGCTCTGTTTATCTCAAAGTACGAGCAACAATTAAATTAGTGATGCATTTATAAGGATATGCGATCCAATTCAATGTTAATTGGTAAATAATTAAGCAAATAAATAAATTAAATGATTTGTATGAGTCAAACTCCTATAATTGCAAGTCCTCGATCTTTATTAGATTCGAGAATGGTTTTCCAAGAACAATAAGAACATCAATAATAATACGAACAACTCAAATACGGAGAATTAACAGTAAATGAAAGAACTTTGTATTCAGCAGTGTGAGTAAGAACTAGAGCGTTGTGATAATTGTCATGATGAATGTCATACAATTGAGTAGGGTTCCTCTTTATATATTAGAGGAATCCTAAATAAGGAATGACTCTAATTGCATAAGTAAGATACATGATTGGCATTGTCAACCGTTAATAGCTCTACCGGCTCTGAGATTCTCACCAGGATTGATGATTGAGCGCGGATATTTCATGATTTGGTTATTGTGGTATTGATCTAGTCTGATCCCGATCCATCGGTCAACACATCCCTCGAGCTCGGTCTTACTTCGATGCATACTTGTTTTCAGGGAGGACTTGCTTTCGAAGTACGACATTGAGCCCTTATAATCGGGCCTCTTGATTTTACTGTACACAGATAGTCCACGCATTTCTTATAATGGAAGAATAAGAAACAATTTGAATCCTGATCTCCCAATGCCTTGGTCAAGAAGTCATTTTCATGACGTAAGCGTTAGATGTGACCGGAATGTCCCCTCAGCTCGGTTCCCAAGGATTATTAATTCTTGTCAACCGTTGATTGGCCGCTAGTGACGCTTAACCGTCGTTTGAAATATATAAATAGCAACTTCCTAATTGATTTCAAACTTTACTCTACTTCAAACTTCTCTCTTGCTATGATCAAATCTCCCGTCGTTCATACCTTTCTCGCTTCCTTTTATTCTTTTGCCAACCATATTTTTGCTTCCTACCTTTCTTGTTCACAACCATGGTAAGAGGTCCAAAGTAGTGCCGCAGAAGGCAAAAGCCTCCTCCTCGAAGTTGGTCGGTGACAAGACGTCGGTGGAGCTGCGCGTAGGGGAGTTAGTTCCCAGGCCATGCAAACTGACCTCTGAATTTAAGGTGGATAGACCCCCATCAATTCCCGGGCGGTGCGAACCCATGTCCTGTTACATTTGTTCGATATCTGAGGATGATCTCAAGCGAGTAAAAAGGGACTGCATTTAGGAAGACAAAGAAGTGGTGGTTCCTTCGCCTGATGAGGATATCACCACTCATATGAAAGGGTTTTTGAGTGTTTACACTTACCCTTTCACATTGGGGCTCGTGGACCCGATTATACTTGACTTTTGCTGTCAGTATCGAGTGACTTTGGGTCAGGTTCCTCTTTTTGGCGCATAGTGATCATGCTTCAATTTTTCTCGAGCAAAATCGAGGGAATGCATTTCTCCCTCGGTCATTTAATCAGGTTGTATAGCCCTCCACTCTATCAGGGTGGTTTGATAAAGCTCCAGCGTCGGGCTACCAAAATAGTATTTTCGAGCATAGATGAAGATAAGGACGGGGGCTGGATGTGTCGATTCATCCGAGTCAAGATCTCTGATTTGATTCCTGCCGAGAAGATGCAATTCCCCGAGGAATGGAACATGAAACGTAAGTCCATTTGTTCCTGGCGTCTGATTTCTTGTTCGATAAATTTCCTTCTTTGATCATAATTCCATTTCATGGTGCAGCTTCTGCTTGGTTCCCTGGCGACGTCCTGGACCTCGAAGAATAGGTCTGCCAACTAGCCTCCACTTCCTTATTCTCTGAACATTGCTGGCGAGATTTGGCCAGGGGCCGATGGAAAGCTAAGAATAATGGTAAGATCCTCTGACTACGAGCCAACGTTCTTCCGTAGGAGTACCAGTTTTTAACCAATTCTTTCCGTGCAGTTCTCGGAGAGAGCATAGCTATGAGGTTGCCCCCTCCTGGTGAAGGGGAAGTTCCAAAACCTCCTAAGGAGAGGAAAATATGAAGGGTTTCATCCTCCGATACCCTGAAACCCAAGAAAAGCAAGGCCAGAAACTCAAAGGTCGATACCGTTGTTTTGCCTGTCGACGCGCAAGATGACGATGACGACTACATTTTGTTTCCCACGAGGGAGGGAGTACTAGATCCCCCCAGTTTTTCGAGACGATAGTGAATGAGTTCGTTCCCAAGTTGGGGGAGTCTCGTTTTAAGACGTACGTGAAGTCCCCGAGCCATCAAATGGTGAGTAAATTCCTTGTTGTGTCAAAAAATCAGCCGATGCCCCTGAAGGGTCTAGCTCTGAGGCCCCTAGGAGAGAGGAGTGCGCCCCGAGTTATTCATTATAGGAAATAAATATAGATGATTCACCGCCCGACCCTTCATTTTTCGAGGGATAGTTCCGAGATGCTCAGGCTATGAAAACGCCAGATGCGCATATAGGCCATGAAGGGGGCGACATCTTTTGGGCTGCCTTGACCGGCTCAAAGACAACCCCGAGAGGGATGCGTCGCTTGTTTTCAATGAAGCTCAACTCCTTTTGAAGTGGGTAAGTATTCTCATTTTCCTTTTCGCTTGTGCTCATTTCTGATTTGATATTAACCCCTTTGTTTGTGAGCAGGCTTTGGTGCTTCATCGAGAGGCGTCCCTCAAATCCTGAATGGAGCTGCCCAATGTGAGGTCAAGCTCAAAAAGCTCACAAAGGAGGGGGACGATCTGAAACTCCTTTACGTTCGAAAGAAGGAGGAAATTGGGCAATCTGAGCAGAACTTACGAGTGATCGTCAAGACCACATCGAGCTCCTCGAGAGGGTAAGATAATTCCTTGAAACCTAATAAAATATAGATTTCCATTTTGTAAGGGATCTTTTGGTTCTGCAGTATCAGCACAAGGTCGAATTGATGATGCAGCTCCAAGAAGAGGCCAAGGTGAAGGAGGTCGAGACTCTAGGGTGGAGGCAGCACATGGAGCACCTCGCCTCAGATAAGGATGCTCTTCGCGCCCAATTAACTTTAGTTGAGTGCCAACTCCGAAGTGCGGAGGAACAAAGTCTAGCTCGAGCCCGTAGGACCGAGGAGGTTGAAGCTATTCTTGCTAAGTCTAAAGCCGAATTGGAGGCGCTTGCGGCCTCCTACAGAGTCGATGTCAAGGACGCCAATTTTCGGGCGCACATCATTTTTGCTTCTGCTAAGGTCAGATTATCTCATGCTATTTCTTATGCCAGGTATCGATCTCGGAGAGAGGCCTTCGAAGAGATACATGCTCGTGGTTTTCACCTTTCTCCAGAAATCGAGAAAGCGAAAGCTTCAGAAGACGAGGCTGCCGCTTTGCTATCCGATGATGAGGGTTCTGTTAGTGGATCCAATGGCGAAGCCTCTGAGGAAGATGCATCTACCTAAGTTATTCAGGAGTGAGCCGACATCGAGAGGACTAGCCCTGATAATGACTGGGTTGTATCTTTTTCTTTCTTTCTATAAGGCCCTGGTTGGCCCTTTTGTACATATCTTTTTGGTGCAATGAAAAATATTTCCTTATGTCTCTTTGTCCTTGTATGTTTTAACTATCTCCACCGATGTATTCTTTTAGCTTGATTCACAATCAAAATGAACCTTTAGGCATTTCATTTTTCTGGGGGCAAGTCCCCGAGTTACGGAGGCAAGTCCCCGATCCCGAGGTTCATTTGGGAGTCTGCCTTGGAGATGGTATGTTTCGAACTGATATACGAGTTATCCCCATTGACCAAGATCGAATAATTTTATAGGATTGGGTATGCCCTTAGGTTATATCAATGATTATTAAGTTCTCAAGCTTGAATTGTTTTTTTAAACTCGCAATAACCAGACCCTTAGATTCGAATCGAATGAGAGCGTGATCTCAATTCTTTAGTTATATTGGCTTTTCGGCTCGTGATATTGGCCCTTAGGGTCTTTTATATCGGCTCTTAGGCTCTTTTAGGTTGGCTCTTGCTCTCTTTAAAGTTGGGCCAGTTTGGCCTCTAGAAAGGGGCTAAAAACTTTCCCTCTTTGACTAAAAGACTTAGTGAAAATTTCTTATGTCTTAGCATTATTTTTTATACCCATTGGGTTTTTCGAGGGTTCGATGATCGGAACCCAGGTTTTCTTAATCTGTATGTGTTGAGATGATTTAACATCTCGAAGGCTGATGTTATCAAAGCCTTTGAATTATTTTGGAGCTAAGTTTATCGAAGCCCTTATTTTCTTTGCTGAGGGTAGACTTATTTAACTCGTTTTTCAAAGTATTTGAAGGCCTTTTGTTTATGGTGGAATTCGGATGTCTCTGAGCCGCGTAATTTTGGTCGTGGACTTTTTATATGACTGTAGTCTTTACTATGGCCGTAGCCTTCGGGTATTTCTCTTGTACTTGTTTCCCCATAACATTTCGAACTTGTTCGAAATGTTAGTCCCAGAGTGTGATGGACTTGGCCTATATATCGAGGGTGCCTCTTTGAGGTCTTATAACTTCAACTTTGGATAGCTCGAGTTAATAGTCCTCGAGTATCCGAGGTACATTTGCACTCAGCCCTTGGGCCATTCTTCAGGAGTGTTAGTTTTGCGCAATAGTTCATAAGTATACGACTCGTACGATAGAAATATTACTTCAAACATGAGATGTTTGGAAAAATAGAGAACTTCTTTGTAATATTCATACATGCGTACAGTCTTTGTTATTGGGGCTCAGCTATTCTACATGGACATGGTTCATCCGATGGTTTGGCCCATTAAAAAAAATTTCTATCGAGGCCCATTTACATAACATCCGAGGGTGATGCCCTCTAGTATTCGAGGTTGATTGTAAAGAAGCCTTGGATACTATTGAATTATCCACGGGTATCACATAGTTGTTGAATCGTTAAAAACCTCTCTGGAAAAACCCATTTGGGATAAAAAATCGGTCTAAGGGAAAAAGAGTGCAACACATACTTTAAAACCTGAGGTCTCAATTTCTTGGGTTGGGTACCTTCAGTAAGTTAGTTTCTCATATTTAAGCAAATGAAAAAGGGATATATCCATACCTTATCAATAATATCTCTTGAGAAGTGATATGTTCCAATTATTTGACAATGGCTCACCGTCCATTGTTCCGAGCTTGTCGAGAATCTGATAGGGTCCTTCCGGTTAGGACCGAGTTTTCCTTTGTTAGAGTCTTGAGTATTGATGGTGATTTCCTTAAGACCAAGTCCCCTACTTTGAAGTGTCGAAGGTTGGTTCTTTTGTTGTAGTATCTCTCGATTCATTGTTTTTTGGGCGGCCATTCTAACGAGCGTCGTTTCTCGTCTCTCATACAACAGTTTGAGGCTGGTATTCATTGCTTTGCAGTTTGATTCTTCCATTAGATGTCAAAATCTGGCGTTGGGCTCTCTGACCTCAACAAGTATTAAGGCTTCGGAACCATAGACCAAATAAAACAGTTGCCCCGATGCTGGATTTCGATGTCGTTCTATATGCCCATAGGACCTCAGGCAACTTTTCTCTCCACTTCCCTTTGGCTTCGTTTAGCCTTTTCTACAAGTTTTGGATGATAGTTTTATTTGTATCTTCGGCATGTCCGTTTCTGCTAGGGTAATATGGTGTTGATAGTATCCTCTTTATTTTTTGGTCTTCGGGCAATTTTTTTACCTTACTTCGGATGAACTATTTGTCATTATCACACATTATCTCAGATGTTACGCCCCACAATATTACGTCGACATTCCATCCTGCAGTACTATATTACGATGATGTTACGCTTCGCAGTATTAAATTACGACGATGTTGTACCCTGTAATATTGTACGTTGAATTTATTGTAAGGTAATTGACATTAGTCTAAGGAAAAGATTATTTGGAGATTATAAGGATTATGCTATTTCAAACAAGGGATGAGTAAATTCGTGAAGGTGAGAAGGGAAGCAAGTCATAGAAAATGAATTTTCGTCCAAGTTTGGCATGTTGGGATAAAATTCGGGCTGAGCGTTAATACCCGATATTTATGGACTAGTACCATACAAGGTACCACATGGCCATGAATGTAAGATGTATAAGGTATGTGGAAAGTGAGTAATATTTTAAGTAATTTGTGGTAATTTTTAAATTATACGGGTAATAGATTAATTACCGGATAACGAAATATTACCCGATTAACTAATAAGTGGATCAGTTTAAATCCCTCTACAACAAAACATGTCAGAAGGCCACCATTTGAGAAATTGACTCATATTAATCTATGGGTAGGTGTCATTATTATCCTTTTCACTTATCAGAAAATCCAATGTCTTGGCACATATTCCTGAATATCAAGTGGTGATCTCATTAAGCTCTTATGTATATGCTAAGTTCAATACGCTATTTTGTTTGAGAATTGTAAAATGAAAGCATGTTTCTCTTCAAGATGAAGATAATAGCCGAGTTTTCTAATTGCAGAAGTGAAATTTTACTATAGAAATTGTGGACAGGAAGGGCATAGGAGTAACTACTATCCCGGAATTTGTGACAACACTTGATATTGTATTAGCAATGTAGGTTCTTGGTTTAGCAGAGGAGTTCGTGCAAAATTATACTGTATAATCGCAATGGAATTTTGCGGTTCTAAATAAGTACGGTGCAATGTATTCCAAGAATATTAAACGAAGTTTTCCCTATTCCAGGTATGTTAAGGCTATCCCTTGTTTCTTTTGGCATGGTCCAAATTATACTGAAGAAATGAGANAAGATTTTTCCCTACTCCAGTTACGTTAAGGCTATCCCTTCTTTCTTTTGGCATGGTCCAAATTATACTGAAGAAATGAGCAAATACACAATTTCTATAAATTACTCTATTCATAGAAATAGTAGGGGTGTCTATATTCTTGATTCCCCATGAGAATTATTATTATCTTTTGTTCATGGGTCTCGAAAATATGTATGTTGGTAAAGTTTATTTCATGATATTAATCAGAGGCATAATAGCCTTATGACGTACCGAGAGATTTTATTGACGTATTTATATGCATTTCATGCATTTACATATGCACATTGACCCATGACCAGATGGCGTTATATACGCGTATACATGTAAAAATATGTATATGGGATATGGGATATGGGAAAAGGTTACGGCGTTATATACGCACCACCACCTCATCAGCTGGTGTATGATGATGATGTTGCCCACAGTGGCTGAAATTTGGTTCAACGGCGTTATATACGCATATATATATGTATGTATATTCAAACGGCGTTATATACACATATATATGTATGTATATATATGTATATGGGATATGGGAAAGGTTATGGTGTTATATACGCACCACCACCTGATCAGCTGGTATACGATGACGATTTTGCCCACAGTGGCCGATATGATATGATGGGATGCCTCAGAGGCTGATGATTATATGAAACATGTACCTATGCACGACATGACATTCATATGCATATGCATGACGCTAAAAGTAATTTATGATTACAAAGCTATTCAGGTTTGCAGGTTGAGTCATGTACTCTATATTTCTTCCATGTCTCTTATGTACTTATTTATGTGCCTTACATACTCGGTACATTATCCGTACTGACGTCCCTTTTGCCTGGGGACACTGCGTTTCATGCCCGCATGTCCTGATAGACAGGTTGAGAGCCCTCCAAGTAGGCTATCAGCTCAGCGGAAGGTGTTGGTGTGCTCCATTTGCTTCAGAGTCGCTTGTTTGGTTAGTATGATAAAGACGGGTATTGTTTGGTATGGCGGGACTCTATCCTATACGTGGAAGATTGTACGACCTTGTCGACCTATGTTTTGAGTTTATAAATGATTATGTTGGCCTATTAGGCTCGTATGTCACGTGTATATGATGATGTAATAAGAAAGATACGTTACGTTGGTACTCAGTCGCGTAAAGTATCGGGTGCCCGTCGCAGCCCATCGGTTTGGGTCATGACAAAAGTGGTATCAGAGCAGTTCTGTCCTAGGGAGTCTACAAGTCGTGTCTAGTAGAGTCTTGTTTATGGGTGTGTCGTGCACCACACTTATAAGCAGGAGGCTACAAGGCATTTAAGATTGTCACTCTTTCTTCTTACTATAGATCGTGTGGTAGAGCTCACTTATAAGAATTCAAATTTCGAAATTCTATTCTATTCGTAATAAGACGATACCTATATCCGGAAAGAAGGTTGGAAAGAGAGATAGTTGAGAAAAAGCTGAGTCAGAGGAATTGAATTTTTGTATGATGCCTACGATAAGTAAATGTGATGTTTTTAGCAGACCATGGGTGTACTGAAAGGTGTAAGCTTCTCGATAAGAAGCCTTAAGGCAAGAACGCCTATCCATCTTTATGGTGAAGGACAATGAGAGATTAAAAAGGTAAGTACAAGTTTCAGTAAGTAAAAGGAGCAAGGTGAAAAAGGGTACGAGGTACCCAGTTAATGAAGGTTAACAGTGTTTATAATTGAGACAAAGAAACATAAGCTTTTTGAGTTATATTCAATAGTAACAGAGGTATATATATAATTGGTCGCACCCATTCAAGATATGCCCTATGGGGGTTAACAGAAATATTTTAAGAAGATATGATTGATGAATTGTTTGCATCAGTTGACATTTCAGAAGGATATTGCAAATGTTCTAATAGATCTCATTATGAGACACCCAGATGGTACACTCTAAAATAGTGCAACCAGATATAAGTACTACAAATACATGCACTATAAGCCTTGAGGGGATATATACTACCTTAGTTTGGATCGCGTCCCTCGTAAAGCAAGAACGTTAAGAAACATGAAGAGCCACTAGATGGAGCAAAGGGAAGCTGAAAGCAAAAGAATGTCTTATTCGAGTATTCAGAATAAAGTGATAGACATAAATGTTAGCGGTAAATAAGAAAAGAGTTGATGAATCATTATGAGTAAGATATGATACATGGATGACAACGGTAGATCAAAAAGATGACAGTAATACAGAATCTATAGTCAAGTAAAGGAAAAGACAAGAGGTGATAGTCTTTGAGACAACAAAAGAGTATAATCCATAAAGTCATAACCTCATTTCAAGAAACAAGTTCGTGACTCCAGTGCGACTACTTGAAGGAAAAGTTAAAACCCATGAATAATAGAAACCAATATGTATTGGTGAACAAGATAAACTACACATAAATTAGGGACTGGGTGATTTGATAATAGTCGGCCTCATGAGAATTTCATATTTCATTCCATCAGTAGTAGAATGGACAACAAAAGAAGATTCAGGAGAAAATCAGAGAATGGTCATTCTGGAAGACGCTTCCCTAAAGCAAGTAATGTATGCAAAGTTAAGCTTAAGGGACTGTAGGTACAAGTTACATTAAGTGTCACCCTCGCGAGTAGGGCATTTTGTTGTCCTTGATGCAGAAGGATTATCGCAAGGCAAGTAAGGGTAATTGGTGATGTGAAAGGACGCCAAAGATAAAGAGGAAAAACATCTATAGGCAGGTCGTCATAGCTTCAAGTCTTAGTACACCCCTAAAGGGGGAATATGGAATGATGTGGCAGTAAGTCAGAATTAAGTGGATCTAGTAACTATGGAACGATATAGGAAGGATACGATAAGAATGAGAAAGGGATGAGATTTCACTTATTCAAATGTTACAGATATGCTATGATTCCAAGACGTTATGTAAGCACGGCGACAAGAAAAGGAAGTAAGAGTTCATGCCCGGGATGTTATTGTTAGATAAGGAGCCAGTACGTGAGGTAAGTTAAGATAAGGAAATAACCCAAGAAAGATTACACGGAATATGGATATGAGAATGGGATGAAAAATAGTTAGTAGTTGATTCTAGAAAAGCCTAGTCGTGACTAGACAAGAAGTTACAGACAAATCAGCAGATCCTGCAAGATAAATGTAGTAAACCCCCAACATGGAGGATTCAGCGTCGCAGTAATGTCATAATAACAGTTGAGATATATTCAAATAGGAGTCGAGGCAGTTAAAGGTAATGTAAGAGTGTTATAGGAATAAGAGAAAGTGCCACTGGGAAGGCAGTCAATACATCAGTTCAGAAGCAACCCTACAAGCATAAGGGCAAAGAGGTAAGCAATTATGGATGATTATAGGCAAGGAAAGACATCAAAAGGTCCGTAATAAGCTCACAACTTTGCGAGAATCAAGGGTTATCCTAAGTACTACAGTGAAAGACTAGCTGAGAAAATGAGGAAGGAGGCTCAACCTAAGCACAATGACCTAAAGTGGAAATGATCTTGTAACAACAGTTTATCAAAAACATTGTACATCCCCCATAAGAAAGAGGATCCTACCGTGGCTAGTGAACAGGAAGTAAAATCAAAAGCAACATTCGAAGATCGTATGAGTTGTACAAAAACTCTGGAATGCGTGAGATCTAAGATAAGCTAAGTATGCACCCAATAAGGAGGAAGAAAGATTAGGAAAGGTAATGGCTTACGTTTAAAGAAAGCTGAGAAGGAACGAAAGAATTATTCGATCAATGATCCATAGGTTGTTATGTTATGAACGCACTTAAGAGTTTGGAGTATTATCCATGCAGCATATATGTTAACAATCATACAGTGGTAGAAGATTCCGGTATAAGTTAAAAGAAAGAATTGAGCCCAGAATATAGACAAAGGAATGAATTTAGGAGATTATATCATGAATATTCCATAGCGTCCATGGAGGGCTTAAGTAATAACTAATACCATGAGCCACAGATTAGAAGATAACTTAAGCCAACATAAAAATCTATCAGATGAAGGAGGAAACTAAAGAGTTACATCAACGAAGTAAATCAGATATCCGATTATTAGACCCAAAAATTGTAGAAATCGTGATTGAGAACATTGCATGATCACTCTTAATATCAAAGGTACAAGAGAGGATGTACAACAACCATATTCTATAATAGCCCTACGATAAAGCCAGTCGGAAAAGTACAAGCCTCATAAGAAGTTAGTACGAAGCTCCCGCCGGATTGTGTATGCATAGTATTATAGTAAGAGCTTCAAATTATGGCTGTCAATCATACCTATGTGGAAGGAAGGTTATGAAAGAAACAGAATAATGCAAGGCAATATTTTAAGATAAGTAAGGAAAAGGTGAACAATGTACAAGATACTCAAATGCAGAACTCTATGAATAGTCCATACTGCGGATAAGAGGCTAGAAGCGCAAGGATTCAGTATCCAGGAATGATATTAGTGGCGTCAGTAGCAAATCTTCCAGCCTATGGTCTAGGTATCGAAAGTCCTGACTAAGAGAATAAAGAAGAGTTAGAGACAATGTGACGCCTCACTTCACATTCCCAAAATGAAATAAGGAAATCTATAATGCAAGCAAGTGGAAAGGATACAAGTAATATAAATATAGATGCGTAGGTCGCAAGCTATAACAAAATAGATAAGTCCTCAGGATTAAGATCATGAAAAAAAGTAGAGCATATGGTTTCTCTAAGTTATACAAAGCTCACTATACCCTGAATTAACTCAAAGGAGTCTTAAGACTAATAACATTTTGAACAGATGGAATGCTGCCCTGTTAATAGAATGACGGTGTAATTGTTATAGACAAAGGATGACGTTTGGGCTTTCAATTGAGTAATGATCTGACGAAGAAAAGAAAGGGATCTCATGAATTGTACATGATTAAAATACCCACGCAAGGTGAATCACATTGGGATGCTGTGAGATACGGTTAAGAAAGCAGGGTATCGCCCTGTGTAGATCAATCTAATCATTTCAAATGTTCCCCGATAAAACGTGAATTCTAGAGGCAATATTATATAAAAGGTTAAGTTATCAGGGGTGGATTATGGATCAAAATTGAGGTGAATAAACAACGGATGGATAAACGTTAGAAAGTATGAGAGGATATTAGGCCATCATTCTTAAGATGAATAGTAATGTGGAAGCATTAGAGGACATAGATTAATACGTATGGGATAAGCAATGAAAGTAACCTGGGATTTAGTAGCAGACCTCTGTAACGAGAAATCGAGGTAAGAGTTATGATATCGTATGACCTACGTAGATGCAGTAAAGTCATACAAATGGATAACCAGGTCTATGAAATAAGATATAGCAATATTCATAAGTTCGACAAAATACCAAGAAAAGAACATCAGGATTGGCTAAAAGCTGGAGGAAAAAGGATAGGAGAGTCGCATAGGCACACTTACAAGGTCAATATCGTAGTAGTTGCATGATGGAAGGTAGCAACAGTTACGAGATTGGGAGGAATTCCATCACAAGTCATGGCGAGGAAAAGAGGCCTAAAGGGGGAAATGCCCCGACCTTTAGATTTATTCAGAAAACAACTACCTAAATGGCAAGGAGAGTATTAAGGATTCACAAGAGCTATAGGTTATTGAAATGATAAGAGCATCAGTCAACATTCGAGGTCGAATGTTCCAAAGGGGGGAATGATGTTATGCCCCGCAATATTACGTTGACATTACGTCCTGTAGTACTATATTACGAAGATGTTACGTTTCGCAGTATTAAATTACGATGATGTTGTACCCTGTAATATTGTACGTTGAATTTGTCGTAAGGTAATTGACATCAGTCCAAAGAAAATATTATTTGGAGATTATAAGGATTATGTTATTTCAAACAAGGGATGAGTAAATTTGTGAAGGTGAGAAGGGAAGCAAGTCAAAGAAAATGAATTTTCGTCCAAGTTTGGCATGTTGGGATAAAATTCGGGCCGAGCGTTAATACTCGGTATTTATGGACTAGTACCATACAAGGTACCACATGGCCATGATAGTAAGGTGTATAAGGTATGTGGAAAGTGAGTAATATTTTAAGTAATTTGTGGTAATTTTTAAATTATACGGGTAATAGATTAATTATCGGATAACGAAAATTACCCGATTAACTAATAAGTGGATGAGTTTAAATCCCTCCGCAACAAAACGTGGCAGAAGGCCACCATTTGAGAAATTGACTCATATTAATTTATGGGTAGGTGTCATTATTATCCTTTGCACTTATCAGAAAAGCCAATGTCTTGGCACATATTACTGAATATCAAGTGGTGCTCTCATTAAGCTCTTCTGTATATACTAAATTCAATATGCTATTTTGTTTGAGAATTGTAAAATGAAAGCATTTTTCTCTTCAAGATGAAGATAATAGCCGAGTTTTCTAATTGCAGAAGTAAAATTTTACTATTGAAATTGTGGACAGGAAGGGCATAGGAGTAACTACTATCCTGAAATTCGTGACAACACTTCATACTGTACTAGTAATGTAGGTTCTTGGTTTTGCAGAGGAGTTCGTGCAAAATTATTCTAAATAAGTATGGTGCAATGTATTCCAAGAATATTATACGAAGTTTTCCCTATTCCAGGTATGTAAAGGTTATCCCTTTTTTCGTTTGGCATGGTCCAAATTATACTGAAGAAATGAGCAAATACACAGTTTCTATAAATTACTCTATTCATAGAAATAGTAGGGTGTCTATATTCTTGATTCCCCATGAGAATTATTATTATCTTCTGTTCATGGGTCTCGAAAATACGTATGTTGGTAAAGTTTATTTCATGATATTAATCAGAGGCATAATGGCCTTATGACGTACCGAGAGATTTTATTGACGTATTTCATATACATTTCATGCATTTATATATGCGCATTGACCCATGACCAGATAGCGTTATATACGCGTATATATGTAAATATATGTATATGGGATATGGGAAAAGGTTACGGCGTTATATACGCACCACCACCTGATCAGCTTGTATATGATGATGATGTTGCCCACAGTGGCTGAAATATGGTTCAAACGACGTTATATACGCGCATATATGTATGTATATTCAAACGGAATTATATACATATATATATGTATGTATATATATGAATATGGGATATGGGAAAGGTTATGGTGTTATATACGCACCACCACCTGATCAGCTGGTAGACGATGATGATTTTGCCCATAGTGGCCGATATGATATGATGGTATGCCCTCAGAGGGTGATGATGTTATGAAACATATACCTATGCACGACATGACATTCATATGCATATGCATGACACTAAAATTAATTTATGATTTACAAAGCTATTCAGGCTTACAGGTTGAGTCATGTGCTCTATATTTCTTCCATATCTCTTATGTACTTATTTATGTGCCTTACATACTCGGTACATTATTCGTACTGACGTCCCTTTTGCCTGGGGACACTGTGTTTCATGCCCGCAGGTCCCGATAAACAGGTCGAGAGCCCTCCAAGTAGGTTATCAGCTCAACGGAAGGTGTTGCTGCGCTCCATTTGCTTCGGAGTCTCTTGTTTGGTTAGTATGATTTAGACGGGTATTGTTTGGTATGGCGGGACTCTATCCCGACCTTTATGACATTTATGTACTCTTAGAGGCTTGTAGACATATGTCGTATACGTGAAAGATTGTACGGCCTTGTTGGCCTATGTTTTGAGTTTATAAATGAATATGTTCGCCTATTAGGCTCGTATGTCACGTGTATATGATGATGTAATAAGAAAGATACGTTAAGTTGGTACTCGGTCGAGTAAGGTACCAGGTGCCCGTTGCGGCCCATCGGTTTGGGTCGTGACAGCAGGTATCCCGAATCGGCTGCGATGTGATCCCATATGAAGTCGATCACTTCTTCTCCCTAACTTTTTCAATGGCCTTCACTTCAACCCATTCGGAGAAATAGTCAATCATAAACAAAACGAATATAGCTTTACCTGGGGCTGATGGTAGAGGTCCGACGATGTCCATCCCCCATTTCATGAATTTCCACGGGGATAGTACCGAGTGGAGCTATTCACCGGGCTGATGAATCACTAGTGTGAGTCTTTGACATTTATCGCATTTTTGAACGAACTCCTTAGCGTCCTTCTCCATGCTATCCCAATAGTATCCTGCTCTGATGACCTTTCGAACTAGTGACTCGGCGGCAGAATGGTTTCCACAAGTGCCTTTATGGATTTCTCGTAAAACATAATCGGTAACTCCCGGTCCCAGGCATACGGCCAATGGACCATCGAATGAACTTTTGTATAACGTTCTGTCCTCGTCCAATGTGAACCGAGCTGCCTTAGTTAGTAAGGTCCTTGATTCCTTGGGATCCGAGGGTAGCTTCTCGTTCTTCAACTATTCGACATACTTGTTTCTCCAATCCCAGGTTAAGCTTGTAGAATTTATTTCGGCGTGCCCTTCCTCGATTAAGGAGCTGGACGAAAGTCCCCGAGCTAATTTCATCTTCATCGAATGGCGATCCTAAGTTGGCGAGTGAATCGGCCTCAGTATTCTATTCCGGAGGTACATGCTGCAGAGTCCATTCTTTGAAGCAGTGCAAGGTGATCTGCAACTTGTCGACGTATCTTTGCATCCTATCTTCTCGTACTTAAAAGGTGTCGTTTACGTGGTTAACTACCAATAGGGAGTCACATTTAGCTTCAATTACTTCCTCTCCCAAGTTCTTGGCTAGTTCAAGACTTGCGATGATAGCCTCATACTCGGCCTCATTGTTAGTCAACTTAGCAGTTTTAATCGATTGCCTAATAACATTTCCTGTAGGCGGTTTCAAAACAATACCCAGTCCCGACCCTTTCACGTTCAAGGCTCCGTCCGTGAAGAGGGTCCATACCCCCGATGAGGTTCCCGATTTCAGAAGAAGTTCTTTTTCCACTTCGGGTACCAGGGTCGGCGAAAAGTCTGCCATGAAGTCTACTAATATTTGAGACTTGATGGTCGTTCAGGGCTGATATTCAATATCGTACCCGCCAAGTTCGACGGCCCGTTTGGCCAATCGGCTCGATAACTCGGGATTTTTCAATATATTTTGAAGGGGATATGTGGTGATGACACATATAGGATGACACTTAAATACGTCTTTAATTTTGCGCTTATTAATGCAAGTGCTAACTTCTCTAGGTACGGATATCTGGTTTTACCATCTCCTAAAGTTCGACTTATGTAGTAAACTGGAAATTACGTACCTTGTTCTTCTAGGACTAGCACTCCACTTATCGCTATCTCGGACACTGCTAGATATAAGTATAGCTTTTCTTATGCCTTTGGGGAGTGGAGCAAAGGTGGGCTGGGGAGGTACCGTTTCAATTCCTCCGGCGCTTGCTGACATTCCGTAGTCCATGTGAATTCGTTGTTCTTTTAAGCAAGGAGAAAAAACTGGGGCTCCGATCTGCAGACCTCGAAATGAATCGGCCCAAGGCGGCTATCCGTCCGGTTAGCCTCTTAACGTCTTTTAGACTGTCCACAATGGCGATGTCCTCAATGGATTTGATTTTGTCGGGGTTAATGTTGATTCCTTGATTTGACACCATGAAGACGAGGAATTTACCGAGCCGACCCCGAAGGCACACTTCTCGGGGTTGAGTTTCATGTTGTACTTCCTCAATATCTCGAAGGTTTCCTGTAAATGAGTCAAATAGTTCTCTGAGCGTAGGGACTTAACTAATATGTCGTCAATGTAAACATAAATTGATTTCCCTATCTGTTCTTCGAACATTTTGTTAACTAGGCGTTGATATGTAGCCCCGACAATTTTTATCCCAAAGGACATTACAGTATAGCAGTAGGTTCCATACTTATTGATAAAAGAGGTTTTTTTCTGGTCTTCTGGGTTCATCTGAATTTGGTTGTACCCAGAGTAGGCGTGGAGAAAAGTAAGTATCTCGTGGCCAGCCGCGGCGTCGATCATTCGATCGATGTTAGGCAAAGTAAAAGATTCCTTTGGACATGCTTTATTTAGATCCTTATAATCTACACACATCCTAATCTTGTTCCCCTTTTTGGGGACTACGACTACATTGGCTAACCACTCAGGATACTTGACTTCCCGATGGACCCTATTTTTAGGAGTTTGGTTACCTCTTCTTTTATGAAGGCGTGCTTCACCTCAGACCGAGGCCTTCTCTTCTACTCTATCGGTCGGAACTTGGGTTCCAGGCTCAACTGGTGAGTTGTAATATCGAGAGGAATTCCTGTCATATCTAGATGGGACCAGGCAAAGCAGTCCATATTATCAATAAGAAATTGAATGAGTTTTTTCTTGAGTTCAGGGGTTAACCCCGTCCCCAGGTATACCTTGCGTTCGGGGTAGATACTCGATGAGTATCACATGTTCCAGATATTCGACTGTTGACTTAGTTGAATCCGATTCTTCGTGGGCGATGAAGGTTTGAGGAGTGAGAAAATCTTCTTCATCATCTTCGAAAGTCCTGACTAAGAGAATAAATAAGAGTTACAGACAATGTGATGTCTCACTTGACGTTCCCAAAATGACTAAAGTAAATCTATGATGCAAGCAAGTTGAAAGGTTACAAGTAATATAAATAGAGATGTGTAGGTTGCAAGCTATAACAAAATGGATAAGTCCTCAGGATTAAGCCTTATGAAAGAAACCAGAGCATATGGTTTCTCTAAGTTATACAAAGCTCACTATACCCTGAATTAACTCAAAGGAGTCTTAAGACTAATAACATTTTGAAGAGATGGAATGCTGCCCTGTTAATAGAATGAGGGTGTAATTGTTATAGACAACGGATGACGTGTCGGCTTTCAATTGAGTAATGATCTGACGAAGAAAATAAAGGGATCTCATGTATAGTTCATGATTAAAATACCCATGCAAGGTGAATCACATTGGGATGTTGTGAGATACGGTTATGAAAGCAGGGTATCGCTCTGTGTGGATCAATCTAATCATTTCAGATGTTCCCCGATAAAACGTGAATTCTAGAGGCAATATTACATAAAAGGTTAAGTTATCAGGGGTGAATTATGGATCAAAATTGAGGTGAATCAACAATGGATGAATAAATTTTATAAAGTATGAGAGGATATTGGGCCATCATTCTTCAGATGAAAGAAATGTGGAAGCATTAGAGGACATAGATTTATGCGTATGGGATAAGCAAGGAAAGTTACCTGGGATTTAGT
The DNA here is from genome assembly GCA_005239525.1 of Nicotiana knightiana. NCBI lineage: Eukaryota > Viridiplantae > Streptophyta > Magnoliopsida > Solanales > Solanaceae > Nicotiana > Nicotiana knightiana. The sequence goes on along the minus strand of ML372004.1, from coordinate 34,402 downwards.
AGTAGACCTCTGTAACGAGAAATCGAGGTAAGAGTTATGGTCTCGTATGACCTATGTAGATGCAGTAAAGTCATACGAATGGATAACCAGGTCTATGAAATAAGATATAGCAATATTCATAAGTTCGACAAAATACCAAGCAAAGAACTTCAGGATTGGCTAAAACCTGGAGGAAAAAGGAGAGGAGAGTCGCATAGGCACACTTACAAGGTCAGTATCATAGAAGTTTCATGATGTAAGGTAGCAACAGTTACGAGATTGGAAAGAATTTGATCACAAGTCATGGCGTGGGAAAGAGGCCTAAAGGGGGAAATGCCCCGACCTTTGGATTTATTTAGAGAACAGCTTCCTAAATGGAAAGGAGAGTATTAAGGTATTCACAAGAGCTATAGGTTATGAAAATGATAAGAGTATCGGTCAACATTCGAGGACGAATGTTCCAAAGGGGGGAATGATGTTACGCCCCCCAATATTACGTCGACATTACGTCCTTCAGTACTATATTACGATGATATTATGCTTCGCAGTATTAAATTACGACGATGTTGTACCCTGTAATATTGTACGTTGAATTTGTCGTAAGGTAATTGACATTAGTCCAAGCAAACGATTATTTGGAGATTATAAGGATTATGTTATTTCAAACAAGGGATGATTAAATTCGTGAAGGTGAGAAGGGAAGCAAGTCAATGAAAATTAATTTTCGTCCAAGTTTGGCATGTTGGAATAAAATTCGGGCCGAGCGCTAACACCCGGTATATATGGACTAGTACCATAAAAGGTACCACATGGCCATGATAGTAAGGTGTATAAGGTATGTGTAAAGTGAGTAATATTTTAAGTAATTTGTGGTAATTTTTAAATTATACGAGTAATAGATTAATTACCGGATAATGAAATATTACTCGATTAACTAATATATGGATGGGTTTAAATCCCTCCACAACAAAACGTGGCAGAAGGCCACCATTTGAGAAATTGACTCGTATTAATCTATGGGTAGGTGTCATTATTATCCTTTTCACTTACCAGAAAAGCCAATGTCTCGGCACATATTCCTGAATATCAAGTGGTCCTCTCATTAAGCTCTTCAGTATATACTAAATTGAATATGCTATTTTGTTTGAGAATTGTAAAATGAAAGCATGTTTCTCTTCAAGATGAAGATAATAGCCGAGTTTTCTAATTGCAGAATTGAAATTTTAATATAGAAATTGTGGACAGGAAGGGCATAGGAGTATCTATTGTCCCGAAATTCGTGACAACCCTTCATACTGTATTAGCAACGTAGGTTCTTTGTTTAGCAGAGTAGTTCGTGCAAAATTATACAATATATCGCAACGGAATTTTGCGGTTCTAAATAAGTACGGTGCAATGTATCCCAAAAATATTATACGAAGTTTTCCTTATTCCGTGTATGTTAAGGTTATCCCTTCTTTCTTTTTGCATGGTCCAAATTATACTGAAGAAACGAGCAAATACATAGTTTCTATAAATTACTCTATTCATAGAAATAGTAGGGGTGTCTATATTCTTGATTCCCCATGAGAATTATTATTATCTTCTATTCATGGGTCTCGAAAATATGTATGTTGGTAAAGTTTATTTCATGATATTAATCAGAGGCATAATGGCCTTGTGACGTACCGAGAGATCTTATCGACATATTTCATATGCATTTACATATGTGCATTGACCCATGACCATATGGCGTTGTATACGCGTATATATGTAAATATATGTATATGGGATATGGGATATGGGAAAAGGTTACGGCGGTATATACGAACCACCACCTGATCAGCTGGTATATGATGATGATGTTGCCCACAGTGGCTGAAATATGGTTTAAACGGTGTTATATACGCGTATATATGTATGTATATTCAAACGGAATTATATACGTGTATATATGTATGTATATATATGTATATGGGATATGGGAAAGTTTATGGCGTTATATACGCACCACCACCTGATCAGCTGGTATACGATGATGATTTTGCCCACAGTGGCCGATATGATATGATGGGATGCCCTCAGAGGCTGATGATGTTATGAAACATGTACCTATGCACGACATGACATTCATATGCATATGCATGACGCTAAATGTAATTTATGATATACAAGGCTATTCACGCTTACAGGTTGAGTCATGTGCTCTATATTTCTTCCATATCTCTTATGTACTTATTTATGTGCCTTACATACTCGGTACATTATTCGTACTGACGTCCCTTTTGCCTGGGGACGCTGTGTTTCATGCCCGCAGGTCCCGATAGACAGGTCGAGAGACCTCCAAGTAGGCCATCAGCTCAACGGAAGGTGTTGGTGCACTCCATTTGCTTCGGAGTCGCTTGTTTGGTTAGTATGATTTATACGGGTATTGTTTGGTATGGCGGGACTCTATCCTGACCTTTATGACATTTATGTACTCTTAGAGGCTTGTTGACCTATGTCGTATATGTGGCAGATTGTACGACCTTGTTGGCCTATGTTTTGAGTTTATAAATGATTATGTTGGCCTATTAGGCTCGTATGTCACGTGTATATGATGATGTAATAAGAAAGATACGTTACGTTGGTACTCGGTCGGGTAAGGTACTGGGTACCCGTCGCGGCCCATCGGTTTGGGTCGTGATAGCAGGTATCCCGAATCGGCTGCGATGTGATCCCATATGAAGTCGATCTCTTCTTTTTCCTAAATTTTTCAAACGCCTGCGCTTCAACCCATTTAGAGAAATAGTCAATCATAAACAAAACGAATATAGCTTTACCTGGGGCCGATGGTAGAGTTCCGACGATGTCCATCCCCTATTTCATGAATGGCCATGGGGATAGTACCGAGTGGAGCTGTTCACTAGTCTGATGAATATTGGTGCGAGTCTTTGACATTTATCGCATTTTCAAACGAACTCCTTAGCGTCCTTATCCATGTTATCCCAATAGTATCCTGCTCCGATGACCTTTCGAACTAGTGACTCGGCGGCAGAATGGTTTCCACAAGTGCCTTCATGGATTTCTCGTAAAACATAATCGGTATCTCCTGGCCCCAGGCATACGGCCAATAGACCATCGAATGACCTTTTGTATAATTTTCTTTCCTCGTCCAATGTGAACCGAGCTTCCTTAGTTAATAAGGTCCTTGATTCCTTGGGATCCGAGGGTAGCTTCTCGTTCTTCAATTATTCGACATACTTGTTTCTCCAATCCGAGGTTAAGCTTGTAGAATTTATTTCGGCGTGCCCTTCCTCGATTACTGACCTAGAGAGCTGGACGAAAGTCCCCATGCTAATTTCATCTTCATCGACTGGAGATCCTAAGTTGGCGAGTGCATCGGCCTCAGTATTCTGTTCTGGAGGTACATGCTGCAGAGTCAATTCTTTGAAGCAGCGCAAAGTGATCTGCGACCTGTCGACGTATCTTTACATCCTATCTTCTCGTACTTCGAAGGTGTCGTTTACCTGGTTAACTGCCAATAGGGAGTCACATTTAGCTTCAATTACTTCCGCTCCCAAGTTCTTGGCTAGTTCAAGACTTGCGATCATAGCCTCATACTCGACCTCATTGTTAGTCAACTTAGCAGTTTTAATCGATTGTCTAATCCATTGCCCGTATGCGGTTTCAAAACAATACCAAGTCCGGACCCTTTCATATTCGAGGATCCATCCATGAAGAGGGTCCATACCCCCGACGAGGTTCCCGATTTCAGAAGAAGTTCCTTTTCCACTTTGGGTACGAGGGTCGGCGAAAAGTCTGCCATGAAGTCTACTAATATTTGAGACTTGATGGTCGTTCGGGGCTGATATTCAATATCTTACCTGCCAAGTTCGATGGCCCATTTGGCCAATCGGCCCGATTGCTCGGGCTTGTGCAATATATTTTGAAGGGGATATGTGGTGATGACACATATAGGATGACACTAAAATACGTCTTTAATTTTCTAGATGCACTTATTAATGCAAGTGCTAACTTCTCTAGGAACGGATATCTGGTTTCACCATCTCCTTAAGTTCGACTTACGTAGTAAACTGGAAATTACGTACCTTGTTCTTCTCGAACTAGCACTCCACTTATCGCTATCTCGGACACCGCCAGATATAAGTATAGATTTTCATATGCCTTTGGGGAGTGGAGAAAAGGTGGGCTCGAGAGGTACCGTTTCAATTCCTCCAGCGCTTTCTGACATTCCGTAGTCCATGTGAATTCATTTTTCTTTTAAGCAAGGAGAAAAAGCTGTGACTCCAATCTGATGACCTTGAAATGAACCGGCCCAAGGCGGCTATCCATCCGGTTAGCCTCTGAACGTCTTTTACACTGTCCATGATGGCAATTCTCTCAATGGATTTTATTTTGTCGGGGTTAATCTCGATTCCCTGATTTTACACCATGAATACGAGGAATTTACCGATCCGACCCTGAAGGCACACTTCTCGGGGTTGAGTTTCGTGTTGTACTTCCTCAAGATCTCGAAGGTTTCCTATCAATGATTCAAATAGTCCTCTGTGCAAAGGGACTTAACTAACATGTCGTCAATGTAAACATAAATTGATTTCCCTATATGTTCTTCGAACATTTTGTTAACTAGGCGTTGATATGTAGCCCCGGCATTTTTTAGCCCAAAGAGCATTACTGTATAGCCATAGGTTCCATACTTATTGATAAAAGAGGATTTTTTCCTTGTTTTCTAGGTTCATCTGAATTTGGTTGAACCCAGAGTAGGCGTCGAGAAAAATAAGTATCTCGTGGCCAGTCGATCATTCCTTCGATGTTAGGCAAAGGAAAAGAGTCCTTTGGACATGCTTTATTTATATCCTTATAATCTACACACATCCTAAGCTTGTTCTTCTTTTTGGGGACTACGACTATGTTGGCTAACCACTCAGGATACTTGACTTCCTGAATGGACCCTATTTTTAGGAGTTTGGTTACATCTTCTTTTATGAAGGTGTGCTTCACCTAAGACTGAGGCCTTCTCTTCTGCTTTATCGGTCTGAACATGGGATCCAGGCTCAACTGATGAGTTGTAATCTCGGGAGGAATTCCTGTCATATCTAGATGAGACCACACAAAGCAGTCCATATTATCAATAAGAAATTGAATTAGTTTTTTCCTGAGTTCAGGGGTTAACCCCGTCCCCAGGTATACCTTGTGTTCGGGTTGATACTCGATGAGTATCACCTTTTCCAGATCTTTGACTGTTGACTTAGTTGCATCCAATTCTTAGGGGGCGATGAAGGTTCGAGGAGTGAGAAAATCCTCTTCATCATCTTCGATGACCTGTTTATCTGCTTCGGTCGAGGCTGGGGGAAGTGATTGCTATTTGGCTGCTTGCTTATCTTTGACGCTAAATTTTTCTAAGTTCGAGGATGCTGGTACTGATGTCATCTCGTTGACTGCAAACATTTCCTTCGCAGTGTGCTATTCCCCGTAAACTGTTTTCAGCCCATCCTCGGTGTGGAACTTAATCATTTGGTGAAGGGTAGATAGCATTTCCCTCATGTTATGGATCCACGGCCTCCCGAGCAAAGCGTTATACCTCATGTCGCCTTCGATGATGTGAAATTTCGTGTCCTAGATGGTACCGGATACGTTTACTGGTAGGATTATTTCTCCCTTTGTTGTTTCGATGGCCATGTTGAAGTCATTCGGGAATCGAGATGAGGGCACAATTTGATCAGGTAGGCCGGGATGTTCTACGACCCTCGACTTGATTATGTTTTCCGAGCTACCTGGATCCACAAGAACACGTTTAACTTAAACTTTATTTAACAAGATAGAAATTACCAGGGCGTCGTTGTGTGGTTGGGAAAGGCCTTCTTCCTTCTCGTCATTGAATGTAAGATTACCTTCAGGCATGTAATCTCGGGTCCGCTTCTCCCTTGTAATCGATACTCTGGTGCGTCTGAAAAGAGGTCCGTACGGGATGTCGACTCCACCGACGATCCTGTGGATAACATGCTGAGGTTTTTCTTCCTCATTCTTTTTTTTGGTGTCTCTCTCCCTGGAGTGATTTTTGGCTCTGTAACTGAGGAATTCCTTGAGATGACCCTCGTTGAATAATCGAGCTACTTCTTCTCTCAACTGTCTGCAGTCTTCGGTCCTGTGGCCATGTGTGCCATGGTACTTGCACATCAAGTTAGGATTTCTCTGAGAAGGATCGGTCTGTATCGATCTTAGCCACCTAGTGTCTTTAATCCTTCCAATGGCTGATACGATACCCGAGGCATCGACGCTGAAGTTATATTCTGATAATCGAGGTGCTTCTATAGGATCCGTGTATTTGTTGAATCCAGTTATGCTCATGAGTCCCCGAGGATTATTTCCTCGGTCACCCCTTCGATCATTAAGTGTGGAATTACGTCATGTGTGGTTGTTTCTTCTATCTGCGGCATACGTCTGATATCGACCTTTGGTTGGTCTCGATTCTCTATCAAAATCCCTTTGGTTCTTACCTGTCAACTGTCTCGGGTGTACTAAGCCTGAGGGAGCTCCCAGTTGGTCATCCTCAACTCTAATCTTCGACTGGTACTGGTTATGAACGTCTGCCCAAGTTACTGCGAGGTATTTTATCAAATTTTGTTTCAGTTGGCCTAATGCGCTCGAGATCCTCTTGTTTAGTCCTTGTGTGAAATCTTGAACAGCCCAGTCGTCGGTAACCAGTGGCAACTCCATACGTTCCATTTTGAATCGAGATACAAATTCTCATAGCATCTCGTTTTCCCTCTGCCTTACGTTGAAGAGGTCTGATTTTCTTGTTGCAACTTTTATAGCTCCACAGTACAAGAAATTGGATTATTAGTGGCGACATATAGCACCTTCCCTATAGGTTGCTACAACAACTATATTATTAGAAGCGACTTTATAAGTCGCTACAGATGGTTAATATTTAGCAGCGACCTTTTTTTAAGTCGCCTCTGATGTCGCTGGAATTTTCATTCCCGCTAAAATATAATTTTGGCTCCATATTTTTACTGGCAAATTTTTGAAAGTCACTGCTAAAGCTAGTTTGCAATTGACTGTGTCGCTCCAATACCTCCAAATTTTTACTTTTAAAATAATTTTAAAAAATCAAAATAGCTATCCTAATTAATTAAAACTTCCCTACTTTTTGGTTTGAACGAAAACCCCTAAAATTTCCAAAACTTGACTGCGCCTCTTTGGAGAGAACGAATAGAACCCTATTCACCAAACATTTCAGCCAAATTCTCTCTCGAATCGGCCCTCTCCTCAGCAAAATTTCGGGCAAATCAAAATCCCTCAATCAAAATGTGAATCTCATTTGTCAGGTATGTTCAATCCCTAATCCTTTGGGGTTTTTTTGGGGGGGAAAAAGTTGCTCTTCTTTAATCGATAATTTCATGGAGGGAAATTATACTATGATTTCTGTTGTGAATCAAAGAACCGATTTCGGTTATCGATAACAATAGTTAATAGAAAATACAGAAAATAGTTATACTATGATTTGGATATAATTTCATACTATGGTTTCGATTTTGAATCAAAGAAATGATTTCTGTTCCTAATCGATTTCGTGCATTTAGGGATAATTCTCTTTCAAATTCGCTGCTCTCAAGTGTCGTCTACTCTCTTTGGTGAGTTTTTCAACATTTTTTTTCTTCTTCGCTCTTTCAATATACATGGGATCTCTATGCTCCAATTTTGTCATTCAAAATCTTCTATTGTTTTTTGAGCTAATTTCTCATCTGGGTTTGGCTCAATTTATTGTATGTGATTAGTTGAATGCGAAAGGTGTTAGATATTTATTGTTTTACATTCAATTGTTCAAAGTTAGTTTTGTGAACTCCCTGTAATTGCTGGATCTAGTTACAATTGGCTGAGTTTGAGTGGATAATTTGCATGTTTATCTTGATGTAGTATGCTAATGGAGACTTTGCTTATAATGCTGGTATAAGTTGCTAATAAATAATGTTTTCTGATATTCTATTTGTCTTCTTCAATAGGATCAGGGGACAAATGTTCAAACTTATTATTTCAATTTTGAGTTTTTTTGTCTATAGTCCATGATTAGTGTATTTTTAGTACTTCCAAAGTCTAATTATGTGCACTTGATCAGTTCTGGTTTTGAGCTTCTCAACATCTTACCAAGTCTAGGGATGATGAAAATTAAGAGAATAAACTCAAAATGTGTGCATTACTTGACATCATTTTTCATGAACTACCCACATAGCTTATAAATTCACCCATCTTGTGTCTCATCGCTTATGTGTGTTTACATTGCAGTATCTCAATGACAATGTTGCTTAAAAGAATTTTTTCTTCTACAGGTCATGTGGGCATGTTAATCAATCTGAAAATCTTTCAATCACTAAATTCACGAACTACAATATTCGAATTAACACACGAATCACTTAAAAGCCTTACATCAAAAGAAAAAAAACAAACAATAAAAAATAGATTGACATTGTTACTTAGAAATTTACTATTGAAAGCCCTGTTTTCTCATTTTTGATATATACAACTTTTGTCCTTCTCATTTTATTTGTAAGTGATTTGATTTTTTTATCCTTCTCTGGTATATGTTAGTTATCATATATATTTTGATTATTATAATTCTTTCACTTTAATTAGTAAACTAATTTATTTATTTTTTAAAATAGATATGATGGACAAAAGTTGGTTGAATATTAGGAATAGAGTCGACCAAAGGTATAGAAATGGAGTAGAAAACTTTCTTAATTGGGCATTCAGTCAACCAACGGTGAACACTATGATTCGGTGTCCTTGTAAAGGGTGTATGAATACCGTATTCAAGCTAAGTGTCACGACCCCAAATCCTAAGCCGGTCGTGATGGCGCCTATCGTGGAACGAGGCTAGCCGATATATCACATGTTCACAATTTCTTTAAAAATCCCATTTCCTAATTCTGATCATTTCATAATATATACAAGAACTAATGAATAAAGTAGGTCATCATAATAAAATACGGCCAATCCCCAAAACCCGGACCCAACGTGTCATGAGCATCTAGAAGAATAAGTCATAATATACTGTCATAATACAAAACCTTCGAATGAAATGAAGATACAACAGGGAGGGGAAAACAGAGATGTTGCGGACGCTGGACAGCTACCTCTATATCCCGCAAATTTGGCTCCGCTGCGGAATAAAGGCTAATGCTCGATGTCTGCTCCTGAATCTGCACACAAAGGTGCAGGGAGTAATGTGAGTACACCAACTCAATAGTTATGAAAATAAATCAGGTCTGAGCAGTAAGAACATATAAAATCAATGTCATCAAATCACAAGAGGCACAACCTTACTTTCCAATAGTATAACATAGATGTATGAAATCGTCGTGCCTTAAAATCAACTTCTGAAAAAAAAAACCCTTTTAAAATATACATTTTCCCACAACTTCAACCGAAAGGTATAGTATAAAAATGAAATGAATCATATGGACGCCCCTTTGGCAAAACATATTTCATAAGAGAACCACAGGAGGCACCACTATATGCTGGACGGCCTAACCGAGGAGGCCTGAATTAACGGCCCCTACCCTACTGAAACTGTCCCCTGAAGGGACCACTACTGGAACTGCCCGAACCACGAGGCCTCTTGGCCTCCTTCTCCTCCCGCTCCTGGCGGTGAACAGACTCAATATCTCGAGCTATGTTAACAACCTCCTCAAATGAAGCACCCGATACTCTCTCCCGAGTCATAAGCAACCGAAGCTGATAAGAAACACCATCCACAAACTTCCTCACCCTCTCCCTATCAGTAAGGACAATCTTAGAAGCATACCTAGCCAACTCGGAGAACCTCATCTCGTACTGAGTAACTGATAACTCTCCCTGGCGTAGCTGCTCAAACTGCCTTCGCTACTCATCTCTGTGGGACTGAGGAACATACTTCTCCAAAAAGATCATGGAGAACTGCTGCCAGGTAAGAGGTGCTGAACCAACCAGTCTACGCCTCTCGAGCGACTCCCACCATGTTAAGGAAGCACCCGCAAACTCAAATATAGCAAACGATACCCCAATGGTCTCCAAAATACTCGCGGTACGCAGTATTCTCTAGCACCTATGTAGAAATCCATGGGCATCCTCGCCCTCTGTACTGCTGAAAGTCGGTGGCTGAAGTCTGCTGAATCTCTCCAACCTGCGCTGCTCGTCCTCAGGTATAGGAGGGATCACATAATCCTGAACCGGAGTTGCTAGCTGAGTTGGGGCTGCTCCCGGTGCCTGAATACCCTGTGCAGCCTGCTCAGGTGCCCGGGCAGCTGGAGTCTGATTGCCTCCCCCGGCCTGAGCTGTGGTGGCAGAAGAAGACATGGCAACGATCTGAGCCAAACCGGTGCATACTGACAATATCTGAGACAAGGCCTCCTGAAGACCCGGAATAACCATAGGCATTGCTGGTGTCTCAGCCTGTCCCGCTGGGACACCATTGGCGGGAACCTGATCATGATCAACAGGGGGATCCTAAGGTACTACCCCGGCTGCTATGCGAGCTGGCGCCCTACCTCTACCACGGCCTCGACCTCTCGCTAGTCTAGCCGGTTACTGGTCACTCTAATCGGTGCAGCGTGTCCTCACCATCTGTGAGAGAATGAAACAACATAAGTACAGATTTTAAGAATCAATAGATCAGCACGAAAGAGTCTAAGAAAGATAGAAATGTTTCCTAAATGTTCGGCAGCCTCTCAAAGATAAGTACAGACGTCTCCATACCGATGCGCAAGACTCTACTAAACCTGCTCATGACCGTTGAGTCCTATGTAACCTAGGGCTTTGATACCAAACATTCATGACCCCAAATCCTAAGCTGGCCGTGATGGCGCCTATCGTGAAACTAGGCTAGATAATATATCACATGTTTACAATTTCTTTAAAAATCTCATTTCCAAATTCTGAGAATTTCATAATATATACAGAAACTACTGAATAAAGTAGGTCATCATAATAAAATGCTGCCAATCCCCAAAACCCGGACCCAACGTGTCATGAGCATCTAGAAGAATAAGTCATAATATACTGTCATAATACAAAACCTCCGAATGAAATGAAGATACAACAGGGAGGGAAAAACAGAAATGCTGCGGACGCTGGACAGCTACCTCTATATCCCGCAAATCTGGCTCCGTTGTGGAATAAAGGCTAATGATCGATGTTTTCTCCTGAATCTGCAAACAGAGGTGCAGGGAGTAATGTGAGTACACCAACTCAGTAATAATGAAAATAAATCAGGTCTGAGCAGCAAGAACATATAAAATCAATGTCATCAAATCACAAGAGGCATAACCTTACTTTCAAATAGTATAACATAGATGTATGAAATCGTCGTGCCTTAAAATCATCTTCCGAAAAAGAAACCCTTTTAAAATATACATTTTTCCACAACTTCAATCGAAAGGTCTAGTAAAAAAATGTAATGAATCATATAGAGGCCCCTCGGGCAAAACATATTTCATAAGCTAAGAGTGAAAGTAGTAAAATCATAAATAAGCCCTCGGGAAAAAACATGTATCATAATCAGCCCCTCGGGCATGCCTCACAGTCACTCATAATTAGTCACTCAGCACCTCATAGTTACTCAAACCTCCCAATCACTCGTCACTCGGCACTCAGTACTCGGCACTCGCACTCAGTAGGTACTTGCGCTCACTGGGGGTGTGTACAGACTTTAACTTCGGAGGGGCTCCTTCATCCCAAGCGCTAAATAAACAGCCAATCATGGCATCAACAAATCTCAGGCTCTCGGCCTGTCTCATATCATAAATATCCTCACAACATCGGCCCTCGGCCGCAATCAGTCAGACACTCTCAACATGCCACTCGGGCCATATATAAAATAGGGTTCTCGATCCAATTAGTATTTAATTTGAAGAAATCGTAATATCATCAAATAGGAGTGTCAACAATTTCACAAGAAGGACTGAGTGAAAAATCATAGTTTCAAAGTAGTGAGAATATTAGTAAAATAGCCCCCCAAGGAGTTAAATCAGATCGGCACTAGGCCCCAAATATGGCTAACAGCCCAAATATTACACAATTCTTGAGAACATAATTATCATAAGGTTTTTAGTAAATACGCAACTCATCAGTCGCCGCGGAGAGGACCTAGTCTAATCTAAAAATCAGTATGCGCCACATACTCGTGATCCGACATGTGCGCCATTCCAAATTCAGTGAGAAAATAATGCAGTCCAGGGTTCCATACCCTCAGGACAAGATTTATCACCATTACTTACCTCTACCGAGCCATAACACTAGTCCGCTATGATTTTGCCCCTCAAATTTGCTCTCGATTCCTCCGAATCTAGCCAAAACCAGTTAACATTATCAATATATATCAAAGGAAATCAACCTAATCAAAATTTATTAAATTATACAAGAATCTCGAAATTCGGCCAAACCCGAGCCCTGGGCCCATGATTCAGAATTTGATAATTTTTACATCATTAGAAACCTCGTTCTCCCACGATTCTATAAATACCAAGAACACTAAAATCGGACCACAATTGCCCACTCAAATCCTCAAAAGAAAAATAAATTTCTCATGCACCCTTCTTCCCCAACTTGGTTCAATTTCCAAAATTTCTCTGGTTTAATCACTTAGGAATTGACATAAAAAAACGTGTTATGAAGTTGAAATTCTTACCTCCAAATGATTTCCCTTCAAATCCTTCTCCAATCGCTCTCAACTCGCATGCAACAATGGAGGAATTGTAAGCCAAATTCGCACTTCACGCCTTTTAAACATTCTGCCCAGCTAAAATAATTCCTTCACTGTGATTGCAAACATTGGCACGCGATCGCGAAGAACAAATCTGCTGCCCCATCAAATTACCTTACGCGATCGCAGATATCCTCACGCGATCGCAGACATCCTCACGCGATCGCGATTCATCAGGACATAAACCCACGCGATCGCGAAGAACAACGGCTCAACTCACTCACGCGCCCCTTTAACTCTACGTGATCGCAAAAACAACACGCGATCGCACTGACCAACCACCTCATACTCACGCGATCGCGTATAAAAAAAATCTTGCCTGACTATTTTATCCTACACGATCGCAATCATCCTCACGCGATCACGTAGAAGGAAACCAGAACCTCACACCAGCAGAAATCTTCCCAGATTTCAAGCCAAAACTTTGTCCGTTAACCACCCGAAACACACCTGAAGCCCTCGGGACCTCAACCAAACATACTAACATATCCCATAACATAATTCAAACTTATTCGAACCTTCGAAACACCAAAAAAAATGCAAAAAAACCAAAATCGCATCAAATTCAAGCCTATGAACTTTGAAACTTCCAATTTTCGCCAACTACGCCGAAACCAACCAAAACACCTCCGATTGACCTGAAATTTTGCACACATATCCAAAATGACATTATGAACATGTTCCAACTTCTGGAATTCCATTCCGACTCGGATAGCCTATTTTCCACTGCCGACCGGAATCGCCAAAAACTAACTTTTTCCAATTCAAGCCTAATTCTACACCGGACATCACAAAAATATTCTGAACACACTCCTAAGTCCCAAATCACCTAACGAAGCTATGTGAGCCATAAAATCCGCATTCTGAGGTTGTTTACCAATAAGTCACTCCTCAGTTGACTTTCTGAACTATTAGGCTACTTTAAAAGCCTAAGTGCCTAAACTCTCACCATAACCACTCCGGACCCAAACCAACTGATCCAACACATCAATAACAGGATAGAAATATATAACAAATGCAGAAATAGGGGAAACGGGGTAAATCTCACGGAACGACCGGTCGGGTCGTTACACTAAGGGTTGGTGTAAGAGGATATTTATTGAGGAAGGGTTTCTGGGATTCTTATAAAGTGTGGGACTTGTATGGAGAAGTGTTAGTTAGAGTTGAAACTTCTAATATTGCAGTTAGTGATGAAACGGAAGATGATAGCATTGAAGAGGATAATATTACTAAAATGATTTACAATGCTTGTGGATATAAGAATATGGAGGATAATAATAATAATTCAGAGGACAATGAAGATCCAAACGTACATGCAATAAAGTTCTACAAATTGTTAGAAGATGCTGAGACAGAACTTTATTCTGGTTGTAAAAAAGTCTCAAAGTTGTCTTTTGTTGTTAAATTACTTCACTTGAAGTGTCTTAACCTTTGGAGCAACAAATCGATGGATGAATTATTGAGCTTCTTTAAAGAAGTTCTTCCCCAGGGGCCATTTGTGCCAAATTATTTCTATGAACCAAAGAAAGTTCTTTGTGACCTTGGCTTGGGGTACACCAAAATAGATGCATGTCGAAATGATTGTATTTTATATTGGCGTGATTATGTCGATGCCCAAGCATGTCCTAAGTGTGGTAAGTATAGATGGAAGTCCGAGGAACACGGAGGCAAGAAAGTAGCTCATAAAATATTACGGCATTTTCCTATCAAACCAAGGCTTCAAAGATTGTACATGGCTAGAAAAACAGCTAAAAAGATGAAGTGGAACAAGGAGGGAAATATTGATGATGGTGTCTTGCGACATCCGTCTGAATCAATAGCATGGAAATCCTTTGATGCACGACATCCCACCTTTTCAGTTGAGTTATGAAATGTTCGATTAGGTTTGGCGAGTGACGGGTTCCAACCTTATGGGAACATGAGTTCTAATCATAGCATTTGGCTAGTCGTACTAGCTACGTATAACTTGCCACCGTGGGATTGCATGAAAAATCCATATTTCATGATGACACTTCTTATCCCAGGCCCCAAGTGTCCAGGCAATGATATCGATGTATATTTACTACCATTGATTGAAGAGTTGAAAGAATTATGGGACGGTGTGGAGAATTATGATGCACACTCAAAATCTAATTTTCTAATGTGTGTGGCTATCATGTGGATGATCAATGACTTTCCTGCATATGAAAATCTTTCAGGATGGTCAACCAAAGGCAAGTTGGCATGCCCCTGTTGCCATAAAGATACACAATCGACTTCCTTACATAGTAAGTTGTGTTATACGGGTCATTGTCAATTCCTTCCCATGGACCATCCATGGCGGAGAAGTAGGACGTTATTTGATGGGAAAGTTGAGATGGGAGTTGCACCTAACCCTTTAACAGGTGATGAAGCACTTTTCCAATTACAAGCTTTGGGTAATGTGACTTTTGGTAAAGGAAAAAAGAGAAAGCGTGATGTTCATAACAATGCTTACAATTGGAAGAAGAAAAGTATCTTTTTTCAATTGCCTTATTGGAAGAGTCTTATGTTACGACATAAACTTGATATGATGCACATCGAAAGAAATGTGTCTGATAATATTATATCAACTGTCATGAATATGGTTGGCAAGACAAAATACACAATGAAAAGCAGATATGACTTGATGGATCTTGGAATCATACGACGGTTATATCCTATTGAGGATGGGAATAATATTTTGTTACCGGCAGCATGTTTATGCATTGTCCGTAGAAGAGAAGCTGAAGGTGTGCAGTTTCTTAGTTAATCTGAAGGTTCCTAATGCATTTTCCTCAAATATTTCAAGGTGTGTCAACGTACAGGAGAAAAAGATACATGGATTGAAATGTCACGATCATCATGTATTGTTGCAAGACATTTTTCCAACAGCTATGTGTGGTTTAGTACCCAAGGAAGTGTGTGATCCAATTCTAGCCTTAGGAAAATTTTTCAAGAATATATACTCTAAGTGCTTGATGATTGAAGATCTTGATATCCTAAAGGCAGAAATTCCTATTATTTTGACCAAACTTCAACTTGTTTTCCCTCCGGCTTTCTTTGATGTCATGGTTCATTTTCCAATTCACTTGCCAAGTGAGGCAAAGCTTGGTGGGCCAGCTCAATATCGGAATATGTATCCTATTGAGAGGTAATTTATTGTTTAATAATTCCAATTCTATAGTTTTAGAATGACACACATTAGAATGACACACATTTCAAAAGTCATTTTATATAGGTATCTGCGGACACTTAAGTCATATGTTCGCAACAAAAATCGTCCAGAAGGTTCAATTGCAGAAGGTTATTTGGCAGATGAAATCCTCACATTTTGCTCACGATACTTGAAGAATATCTCAACAAAGTTCAATAAACCAACTAGGAATGAAGATGGATCTGTGTAAAATGATGAGATGTCTATCTTTAAAAAAAGTGGGCAAATAAAAGGTGCCTCAGAAGGCATCAGGCTATCTCATGAGGAGTTTAAACAAGCATGTATATATGTTCTTCAAAATTGTGAAGAGGTTTCGCATTTCATGGAGTAAGTCTCTTACTAACTCCAAGATAGCTTCACATTGAGATAATTTGAATTCGATTTATCTTTTCTACCTTAGAATGTAGGGAATATACAAGAGAGATCGAAAGCCAAAGTTCAATGAGAGCTCATAAAAATGGGTTTCTTGATTGGTTTCGCGCATGTGTAGGTGTCAACTCAAATGATAATATTGATATTAGTTTATTCATCCCATCATGTTATTGGTCATAACAATGTTGTTCGTATTTGTAGGTATTTGTACTATCTGCACAAGGACGCGCAAATGATTAGCTCATAAGCTTAGTCATCGGTCCTACACCATTAGTACATCGATATTCAACATTTATGGTGAATGAATTTAGATTCCATACAAAAGAGCTTGCATTGAGAAGAAAAACACAGAATAGTGGTGTTCTTGTGAGAGGAGATGATTCAGACTCTAATAAGGAGTATTATGGTGTATTAGAAGACATTTATGAGTTATCATATGTGGTAAACAGAAAAGGTTACTTATTCAAGTGTCATTGGTGGGATGTGGCTCGCTTAAGAAGAGGATATAAGATTGACAAATATGGCTTCACAAGTGTAAATACTCGGTATGCCTTGAATATAAATGAGCCATTTGTGTTGGCATCTCAGTCAGAACAAGTCTTTTACTTGGACGACATGGTCGATAATGATTGTCTTGTTGTTGTGAAGACAAATCCTCGCGACCTTTTCAAAATGCCTGATAATGATGATAATTGTGTAGAAATTGAAGATGAAGAATTACTGAATGAAGAAGTTTATCAGCAAGAAGAAGCTGAATTTAATACTTCGTGCACCAATGACCAAGAAAATATTGTTGAGGTCTCTCTACTTAGGGATAATGTTGAACCATAAAGTATTAACTACGATCATGCAAGTACGCGAGCTCAAAATAATGTGCATAATGAGGAATATGATTTCATTAATGACAATCATATAGAAATATCAGAGGGTGAAGATAGCGAAGAAGAGTTATTTCATGATGATGATGGGGAGGATACTGATGATGATGATGGGGAGGACACTGATACATCCTCTTGAAGACTACAAAGCAAAAGACTGATGATATAGATGTTACATCCTGTTTTGAAAATTCTCTGTATTTTTGTCCATAACTTTATACTACCCCATGTATTTGTTGGAACTGTCAATGAACCAAATATTATTGATGCTTGAATATCTATATTTCTTTTTTGAGTTCATAAGTCGACTCGAGATTCTTGTTTATTAGTGACTTAGTTGAGTTCGTGAGAACAATTCGAGATTATCATGAGTTCGAACTATTGTATGAAGTTCTGGTTTATGAGTTCAGTTGGGAATTTTGATTGAGTTTCAAAGTTTTTACTGAAAATCTCATTGATAGCTTGGTTGGAGTGGTGGACAAGCATTTAGCTTCCACTGTCTACCTATACTTGTGTTGTGTATAACTATACTTGTCTGTCACATGTTGGATTGAGTTCATTTCAGTGTTTGCTTGTGTTATTTTAAGTGGAATTCAGGTTTTTGTTGAACAACTTTGTTAAAGAGAGCAGGATATTTATTTGGCAGTGTATAACTATACTTCTTTTGCAGTTCCTTTCACTGCTTAGTTGTGTCATGATTTTGGTGAACATCAAACTGATCTCCTTGTTGCGCTCTCTTGATGTTCTCTTGATTGTTCTCAAACAGTGTTCTGCTGAGATGGTTACAATTAATTGCAGATATGTGTGGTTGCTTCTACTGTAAACCACGAGGAATTGTTGCTTTGTTATGTTTGAGATTTGATTTTGCTTGTCAAAAGTCTCCAGGAGCCATTAATAAGTCTCCAGGAGCCATTGATTTTGCTTGGCATCGTAACTTGAGTTTTAGATTGAGATCTTTATTTTCTGGTGGACAAAAAATCTGACTTATTTGGTTCCTGTTCTAGTTTTGATATGGATTTTGATTTTGATTTTGATTTTGGTTTTGGTTTTGGTTTTTGCTTTTGTTCTGGTGTTGGCCTGGATTTTGGTTTTGGTTTTTGTCTTATTGCTACCTGTTATTTTATGAGAAATAAAGGAAGTAGCTCACTTTGCACGTGTTAAAAGGTCTGTTTATGGTTACGTTCCCAACTGTTCCTTACTTCTCCATATTAATACATAAATATGTTTTGTTGCAAGAAATGAAAGGAATTGGACGAGGAAAATGTGGTAGAGGCGGGACGAGCCGTGGTCGTGAAAATTTTCAAGGACGTGGCAATGTGGGGCCGACGTCTCATCCACACATACAAACCGGACGAGTATCTGATGCATATGTAGAGTAAGACAACCAAGTAACCCGAGTCAAGGACCTTTACAGTCGGACGAGTATCTGATGTATCTGTAGAGATAAGACAACCAAGTAACCCGAGTCAAGGACCTTTACAGACCAGACGAGTATTTGATGCATCTCTAGAGATAAAACAACCAAGTAACCCGAGTCAAGGATATTTACATACCGAACGAGTATCTACTAACTTTCTTCAACTATCTTCTTTAGAAACACAATCATCACGAAATGTTGCAGAAGTTGTGCATTATTCTCCGAAGGCTGAAAATTGTGCAGGTTAGTTTCTGTTTTTTGTTGTTTTGTGAAAATTATTATTACTGATTGAGTGGAGCTACTAATGAACAATAGTATCCTTTTACTTGCAGTTTCTTCCAGCAATAAAAAAAGAGGAAGAGGAAAATACAAATCTAAAAGTTTAGAAGTAAAAACTAAGTATGGTGGCAAAATCAAAATTATGATTCCAGATGACATCGATAGAGCAGTAGGTTCTGGGGCTAGAGATATTGTTAATTACTGTGGTTTGATCATGAGGAGCACTATCTCATTCCAAGATGGAAATTGGCAGAAAATAGTTCTGAAACACGGAGAAGTAATGTGGTTAAAGGTCAAGGTAATAAACTGCTTTCAATATTGTATTGACTTTAAGTTGCAAGGTTTATTTATGTGGTTAGAAAATTGAATATAATGTTACATTTATTGTCAGGATAAATTTGATGTTTGCAGCGGGTTGCCAGAGCATAGGTTTCAAGCCTTTGTAATTAGCACTATGCAGAGGCTTTTTAGAGCATGGAAAGCTCGACTCAGCATGTTGTACTCTAAGTACAATACTAATGAAGAAAGATTGTCTCATCGACCTGAAGATGTTGAGCTTGAGGACTTGAAATACCTTATAAAATATTTTGGAAGTCCGGAATTTAAGGTATTAACTTAATACCTTAAGATTGCCTCTTTGAATGATGATTTATTATCTGTTTACTACAGGTTGTAAGTGAGAGAAACAAAAGAAATAGATAAAAGCAAATAACTAAGCACACTTGTGGTACAAGGTATTTTGCAGAAGTAGAGGAATCTACGGTAAAAATATATTTAGTCCCCTACTATCACATATGCTTCCTTGTTATTTACATATTTATATATTTTATTGTATATTTTTTTTTCCGGAACTATATTGCAGAGAAATCCTATTACTGGAGAGTTGGATTCACCAGATAAAGTTTGGGAGATCCAACATACACACAAGGATGATAGAGGCGAATTGGTGTGGTTGGATTTACAGTCCCAACAAATTCATGTAATTATCTAAAAACACTTATAAAGTTCTCTGTTTCTGTAAGTTTCATTTAATATGTTTTATTATGTTTTTATTTAAGTGATTATGCATAAATGCAGGGTCAACTACAGGAAGTTGTCGCTCATCAAAAATCTGAAGAGATTGAGCATCCCATGACTAGAAATGAGATTCTATCCTCCGTTCTTGGTGAGAGAACATGCTATGTTCGTGGAAAAGGATACGGAAAGAAGCCTCCTAAAAAAAGTAACATTCAGCATGCAAACATAGAGGCCAGCGTGTCTTCTACTATTGATATTGTGCGTCAAGAGATGCAAGCCGAGATGGATAGGATGTTGCAAGAAGAACGTGAACAAATGGCTGCTGAGTTGCGAAGAAATATGGAAATTGAGTTGGAAAGGAAGTTGGCAGAGGAGCGTCAACATGCAAACGCAAAAGTAGACAAGAGGATCTCTCTAGAAGTGGACAAGAAGATGCAGGAACAATTTCCTAGTTTCTTGACCAGAATGCAACAACAACAGGTACTTGCTTCGCTCCTTCTTAACAATTCGTCTACCTTCTCGGTACATGGATACATGCTGCAGACCTATTTTGGGGTGTCATATAAGTCAGATTATATACTGAGTACAATCCTACTCAGATTTCTATAACATAAATTGATAATTGAATTGTATAGATGATTTGTACGTCTGGTGTTACTTTGGTCAAAAGTGGTGTGTGATGTCTTACCGTAAAGTCCTTGTCAACTATGATGTTTTGTTTCCATCTGCATTTCTGCTATTTGTCTAACTTCAAGAGACTATTTCCGGAGTGCTATCATCATGGTGAGTGCACAAAGTATATTTGAACCTATTATTACGGAGAAAATTCTTAAGTATAAATTGAGTTTGCTGAATTTGAAGAACTGACTTTGGAGTCCTTATAAGCACCTGCTCTCCGTTAGTGATTTCTTAATGGCCATCAATAAAATTAGTTGTTGTGCTGCTTTTATTTTCAGATATTGCTGCAACTTGCTATAACTTAAAATGTTGCATAACATATTGAAGATAATATTTCTGTCCTGCATGCTTCACCCTTGATTGCTTCACAACTTTGGGACTTGTTTTTGAACTTATTTAATCTAAAGTGGACGATGCCAAACTCACAGAAAGATCTTATATTTCAGTTTCAACGTATTTCTGGCTTTCCTTTGACATAGATTGAAAATTCATAGGATTTTGATAGTAGTTTGATATAAAAAATCTCATTATGTTCCTTATATATATTACTTTTGTCTAGCAGGGACAAGGCACTTAAATAGTGGTTCAAGGATGGTGTCGAACAAGGAGAAGTTACAAGGCACTTAATATTTTATCTTTTTTGGGATATGTATGCGTATAATTACAATGCACAATGAAGTGTCGGATAGTATATATGTAATTGACATTTTAGTAATGATAATATTTATGATATTCGGCTTGAGAAATTCTTTTGGTGTTTATCAAACATTATTGGTTGCTTTAATATTGATAGTCAATTGATATGAATATCTCTATATAATTTTGGTCGTTATAATTGATGAGAAAACCTGTTTTAGTGGCGACATAGTTTTGTCAAAAAATTAGTAATTGTTACGATATAAAAGTTGCCACTGTAGGTCTATTTCTTTTGCAGCGACTTTAGTTGCTACAGAAAACATTGTGGCTTTCATGGTTAACTATTTTGTGGCGACATTAGTCGCTCTAAAGGAAATTTATAGTGGCAACATAATCTTGCCACTGAAGATTAATATTTATTGTGGCGATGTTAGTCGCTGCTAAAGGTGAATATATAGTGGCGACTCGTCTAATATTTGCTTGTTTGGAACAATTTTTTGTAGTAGTTTTTTCAACCTTTTGTGGCAAGCATGTCGCCACAAAATATGATCTTTTAGCGGCGACTTATAATGTCGCCTCAAATAACCTTCAGTTACGGTTGTGATTGTGGCAAAACAAAAGTCGCCACTGATAACTTTTAGCAGCGACTCCAAGGGATTTTGTGGCGACTAATAAGGTTGATATCTTGTAGTGCCAGCGTGCGCATTTACAAACGAGTCTGCCAACATGGCAAACGAATCGATAGAGTTTAGAGGCAAGTTGTGATACCAAATCATGGCTCCTTTGGATAGGGTCTTCCCGAATTTCTTCAGTATGACTGACTCGATTTCATCATCTTCTAAATCATTTCCCTTAATAGCGCATGTATAAGTGTTAACGTGCTCGTTGGGGTCCCAGGTCCCATCGTATTTTGGTATATCGGGCATCCTGAATTTTTTCGATATGGTTTTGGAGCCGCACTTGGACGAAATGGTTTTTGCAAAAAATTTTTGGAGTCCATTCCCTTTAAGATTGGTGGTGCCCCCGGAATCTGATTAACTTGAGAGTTATAGGTTTTTCACCTTCTTATCGTTGGCTTCAACTCCCTCGACTCTATCATCTTAGTAAGCTCCTCGAGCATTCTCATTATATTAGGGTAGGTCGTCGAAGTGTTGTCACCTGATCTTTCAGGCACTGGCTCGGTACGACGAGTAGCCTCTTGCTCGACCTTATTCGGAGTCTGGTGCTAATTTGAAATTGGGCAATAGCGTTCTGTTGGGCTTGTAGCATTTCAAATATGACTTGGAGACTAGTACCTTCGTCTCCTCTACCCTGGGTACCTCGATCGTCGGTCCGACCTTCTCTGTATACGCTTCCATCGGGGTCTCCGCCTAAATCTGCATTCAAAGCGATGTGTGAACCGACATCGACCAGGTTAGCGGGTGGCACTCCTTCGAGACCAGCTTGTGGGACTTTGACTCCTGGAACGGAAACATTCTCGTTCTCCCCATGGAGTCCCACGCCGTTGTCACCATGTGTAGATGTGTTTTTTGAGTTTGACATAGTTTATCCTGAAAACAAAACTCGTGGCAAGAAACAAGCAAATAGTGTGTTATACCAGAATCAACAACGAAAAATTACTATTATCATTAGCTCCACGGTGGGCGCCAAACTGTTTACCTCGAAATACGAGTAACAATTAAATTTATGATGCAGTTATAAAGATATGTGATCCAATTCAATGCTAATTGGTAAATAATTAACAAATAAATGAATTAAATAATTTATATGAGTCAAACCCGTATAATTGCAAGTCGTCGACCTCGATCTGGATTAGATCAGAGAATGGTTTGCCAAGAACAGTAAGAACAACAATAATAATATGAACAACTCAAATACAAAGAATTAACATTAAATGAAAGAGCTTTGTATTCAGCAATATGAGTAAGAACTAGAGCGTTGTGATAATTGTGATGATGAATATCATACAAATGAGTAGGGTTCCTCTTTATATAGTAGAGGAATCCTAAATAAGGAATGACTCTAATTGTGGAAGTAAGATACATGATTGGCATTGTCAACCGTTAATAGCTCTACCGGCTCCTAGATTGTCGTCGGGATTGTTGATTGAGCGCGGATATAACTGTGGTGTCGATCTAGTATGACCCCGATCCATCGGCCCACATATCCCTCGAGCTCGGGCTTACTTCGATGCGTACTTGTTTTCGGGGGGGGCTTGCTTTCCAAGTACGCCCTCGAGCCCTTTTAATCGAGCCTCTTGATTTTACCGTATACATATTCCATAATCATCCAAAAATTCAATAACAATTCCCTCTCTCTATCTCTTTCTCTGCAATATTATTCTTCTCCTTATAGTTTTATTTCACGTTATTAGCACGAGACTCTACCGTCTCAAGAAGCTCTTTGAGAAGATTAAGGTATAATTTTTCGTCTCTTTTAATTATGACTGACATTATGAAAAGCAATTCTGTTGCCTTTTACATTTCAGGCAAGAACTATATGACATGGCTGTTGGATGCTGAAAATTATTTAGATGAAATGCATCTTGGAGATGCCATTAAAGATATAAATAAAGCATCTACCCAAGAATGTGCTAAGACATTGATTTTATTGCGCCATCACCTTGACGAAAGGTTGAAAATAGAATATCTCACAGTCGAAGATCCACTTGTTTTGTGGAATGGCTTAAAGGTAAGATATGAAAACTTATAGTTGGTCACTCTTCCGTAAGCACAATATGATTAGGCTCATCTGAGGCTCCAAGACTTTAAGTTTGTTTCTTAATATAATTCTGCGATGTTCAGAATTACTTCTAAATTGAAATTCTGTGGAGATACTATCACTAAATATGATATGCTTGAAAAATCGTTCACAGTGTTTCATGCCTCCAATATGGTCTTGCAATAACAGTACCGAGAGAAAGGGTTCAAGAAGTACTCTGAGTTGATTTCTCTTCTCTTTGTGGCTAAACGAAACAATTACTTGCTCATGAGAAATCACAAAAATCGACCCGCTGGGTCTACACCATTTCCGGAAGTGGATGAGGTTTATTCCCATTAATATAAGCATGGAAAAGGTTGTGGCCATATTCATGGTCGTGGTCGTGGCCGCGGCCGTGGCCGTGGACAAGGAAGAAATTTTCCTGGTGTTAATCACCCCCTAAATAAAATAACCACCAAAAGTGGAAAGGGAAAGATAAGAAGTCAAAGGCAAATAGTTCGGAAACTGAATGTTACCGTTGCGGTGGAAAAGGTCATTGGAAAAATATGTGTGGTACACCAAGACATTTGGTTGAGCTTTATCAAGCATCTCTAAAGAATAAAGGCCCTGAAGCTAATTTTGTCTATGGCAATGAATTTGACATCACCCACTTGGATGTAGCAGATTTTTTTGAGCACCCTGATGGAAAAATAGACTACTTGATCGGTGATGGATCCGTGGTTAAAGATGATTGAGCAATTTAATTTTTTTATTTTCCTGTTCGTAGTAGTTAGTGAATAAATATCATGTAATCATAGTTCTTTACATGAGTAGTAGTCATTAGTATCAATTAGTATAGATAGTGTTAGTCCGTTTTGATTAAATAGAGTTCTAGTATTCATTTTAAACAATGTGTCAATTTGCTTAGTTTTCAAGGATTATTATATTGTTTATTAAAGTAATGTTGTGATGTTAAAAAAAAAAAAAAAAATTAGCTACTGGAGTTGCAGAATAGAAGTTTTAACATTCTATGTATAAATTTATTTACGATTAACATGTTAGTATGACTATAATATTTTGTTGTTTGACAATTGGATTTAGAAAAGAAAACAGAATAATTTATTCCTGAAAAATATTTATAGAATAGTTATGACCGAACAACTAGTTCCTCGTATTGGAATGAACATATCCGTCCAACACATTCGAAAGAAGGTAAAAACAGTTAATGTTGAGCTGCATCAAATTTAAGTCTATCATATTGGAGCATGAGCTGTAATTCGCTAACAAGAAGTATGTATAAAATATAATTTTGCTCAAGTTAAAGAAGAGGCAATGTGACCTTCAAAATTTTATTAGTTTGTTTATTATATACCTTATGAACGTTGGTCCTGTTTTAAATATTTATACAATTTATTGTCTACTTTTAGTATTTAGCTACTTTTATTTACACACTTATTGTTTTATGTGTATTAATATGACTTAAGTTTTTCCTATTTTTAAACCATATGACAACCTAAAATAACGCATAATTCATTTATTTTAGCTATATAATTATTTGTATCATAATCAGAGTTTGCTCGAAATTGCATTACAAGGTCGTTATTGAATTATTGATTTAACTCTGATATTCTCCTTTTTTCCTCTGAAAATACTAATGGTTATTCATATATTTATTTTGTATGTCAAACAATGGGAAGCAAATATGGATATCTCACAAAACAAACTTGGATCAAAGTTCAATTGTAAAAATACTTGTTCAGTTGATTCATGTACGACACATACAATATTCAAAGAGAAGAAATATTTCTCTCATTTAGTATGTGTAAGGCACATGTTACTACAATTTCTGGTAGTAGTACTTTAATTGAAGGCTCTGGAAGAGCTACTATAACTTTGCCTAAGAGAACAATGCTTATCATAGAGAATGCAATGTTCTCCTCCAAGTCCAAGAGGAACTTGTTGTGTTTTAAAGATATCCGCCGAAATGGATACCATATTGAGATAATATATAAGAATAATCTTGAATATCTCATCATTACCAAGAATGTCTTTGTCCACAAAAGGGTTATTGAGAAATTCGCATCTTTATATTGTGGTCTGTATTGGACAAGAATAAGTTGTAGCACCTCGTAAATTCATCTTAGGTATGAATGAATTAAAGGAGTAGTAAGGTTATATTTTGAACATATGAAGTTCTATCGGGATGATTATGGGTGAAAATAGTTGTTTCAAAATCAAGATGGAAAGTGAGGTGCATAAGATTCGACAAAATCGACAAAGTTTGCAGAAGATCCGTATTCCAGCAGTGTTTAGTGAAACTGTGTAAGGAATTTTGGAAAATTAAAAGCATAAAAGTTTTATTCCTTTGACAGATATTTCCAACGATATATTATGGAGCCCGAACAGATCTCTGTGCAAAAAGTTATGCCTGTTTTACAGAACAGTACGCAATATGTGCGCCCAGTAGCGCGGCCGCGCTAATGCTGCAGTGTTCTGGCCATTTAGCTCGGTCAGGTGCGTGGTTGGGGCCTCCAGGTGCACGGGGGCGCTTGTGGGGATTGTTTTTAAATCCCTACTTCTTCCCTTACATCCCCAAAACATAAAAACTTGCTCTAGAAAGGGAAGCTCTCAAAAACCTAACTCCTTAACGGTCCCTCCACCACCCAAGGTAAGTTCTAATGGTGATTCTAAGTTAATTTTAATTTCCCAATATGTTATTAACATGGGTAAACCCTCCATATCATTAGATATTCGATTGGGACATCATTGTTGAGAGAAGGAACCCTAGAACTCGAAGTCAAGAGGATTGAACTTCAAGGAAGTAATGTCTTCACCCTCAAATTGATTCTAGCATTAGTTTAATAATTATAGACCCTAGTTCATGAGATTTGAGTTGATGGTTTTGAAAGAAAAGCATGAATGGTTATAGGTTTGGTGTATTAATTTTTGATTATTGGTTAAGGGTATTGTTTACCTTATGGGTGATAAAGGATAATGTTGATTATAACCATTTGAGACTTTAGAATTTATCTAGGAGCAAGAGAATAGGATATTGGGTGTAGAGACACCATTAATAAGGACTATGAAGCTTTATGCCACCAAGTGTTTGATAAAATGCCTAAGTGACCAAACATGATTGTTGTTGCTAATTTGGAATCACTTTGACTTGTATTGATATTGGTTAAAGTTGAAAGAGTTGGCGAATATTATACTATGCTCAAGAGCAGGAAGTTAAGGTATGTGTGGAAAACTCTCTATGTTTGAGAATGTTATTGATTCTCCCTACAATACGTTTCTTTTACGACGTTACTAATTGCCTAAGAAATATAGTTAAGCATAGTTCCTTAAAAAATTGCTGAACTTCTATTTTCTAGCTTCGTAACACATTCATGACTTTCATTCTGAACGTTGTAAAATCAGTTCGTAACCAATATAGACTTGGGTTTGATGCCCACGAGTCTCAGTCTAGATTACTCAGCATGTCATAAATAGTCAAAGTTTCAATTTTCATAATCAGTTCATGAACACATGTATCAGTCTAGCTCTATTCAGTATTCAAGTATCATGCAACTCATTATTGTTAAGTATTTCAGCATCATGTATTTCAGTATCATGTATTTCAGTATGATTCTCAGTTCCTGAATGTTGAACACCTATATTTGTGCTTGAGGCTGCAGGTTATGCTTTATGCATGTTTGGGCCTGAGGCCGCAGTTTATGCTTTATGCATTTTTTGACATGAGGTCACAGTTATATATATGTATACTTGGGCTCGAGGCCGCAGTTTATGCATATATATATATATATATATATATATATATATATATATATATATATATATATTGGGCCTGAGGTCGCCGTTTAATATATAGATAAACATGTTGTTCATCATTCAGAAGAGGGAGTATTAATATCCTTACTTCCTTTCAGTTCAATCACTATTTACCATATCAGTTATCAGTTATTTGTTATCATTTCATTTATCAGTATGACGACCAGGCCGGTCGTCTTAAGAATTAACGCCCTGATCCCCTATTAATTGTTTTCCCCAAGTCTATTTCTTCTAAATTGAATTACCGGGACGTTTGGTTCTGAGTTTCGGAGAGTTTTGGGACACTTAGTCCCTAAATGAGAGCTTAAGTGTTGGAAAGTTGCCCGTAGTCGGAGAAGTGTGAAGATGGCCTCGGAATGGAAATCTGATGGTTCCATTAGCTCCGTTAGGTGATTTCGGGGTTAGGAGCGTGTTCGGAATGTATTTTGGAAGTCCGTAGCTCATTTAGGCTTGAAATGCCGAAGTTTGAATTTTTGGAGTTTCCAGTCCGATAGTGAGTTTTTGATCCGAGGATCGGAATGGAATTCCGAAAGTTGGAGTAGTTCCGTCATGTCATTTGGGATGTGTGTGCAAAATTTGAGGTCATTCGGATGAGTTTAGATGTGTTTCGGCGTCGGATATGAATTCTAGAATTTTCTTAAGTTTCTAGGCTTGAACCTATACATAATCGATGATTTTGATGTTATGAGATGTATTTTAAGGCTCTACCTAATTCAAATAAGGTGTTAAGGTTGGTTGGTGGTTTTGGTTGAGGTCCCGGGGGCCTCGGGGTTGTTTCGGATGCTTCACGGGAGAAAATTTGGGACTTAGTTACTGCTAAACCAGGCCTCTTCTGGTGTCTTCGCACCTGCGAAGGTTTTTCCCTAGGTGCGGATTCGCAGGCGCGTGGGGATTGATCGCAGGTGCGATATATTGGGGATTAGGCCAGTGGTCACAGGTGAGACCTGGGTTCCACAGGTGCGGGACTACATGCGCGACCAAACGACCGCAAGTGCGGCCCCAGTGGAACTTAAGTGATTTCCGCACCTGCGATGCTTTTTTCCGCAGGTGCGGTGATCGAGCCCGTAGGTGCGAATTACCTGTGTGATTTATTCCAAAAACCCGAGTGTTTATCTCATAATTCTAAAAAATCGTGTAAGGGCTCAAAAATTTGCGATTTTCTGTGGGTTTTTATGAGAAGGATCATAGGTAACATTTTCTAATGCTAATTCATTGTTAGCCCATTAATTCCCGTTGTTTTCTTTAGTTTAATTATCATAAATGGGGGAAAAACCATAGGAAAGTGATGAGATTTTTCCCAACCCGAAATTCTGAAAATTTAAGTGTTTTTGGCATCGAATTTCGATTGTTTCTGGTTGAATGAGTCCGTGAGTGAATGGGTGTCCGGAAAATATAACTTTTACCTGATTACGAGATGTGGGCCCGAGGGGCGTTTTGGTCATTTTACCTAATTTCGCGCCTTAGCTTAAATTAAACAGTAAAAATCAGTTGCATGAGATGTTATTTACGATATGTAATTGAAATGTATAGATTTGGGCCACTTGGAGTTTGATACTCGTGGCAAACGTGTGGTTTCGAATTGATTTTGAGCCGGTTCGAGGTAAATGGCTTGTCTAACCTTGTGTGGGGGACCTTACCCCTTAGGATATGATATTTGGTAATTGAATGCCTTGTACGCAAGGTGACGAGCGCGTACTTGTGGTAATTGTTGAAAATACGGTATTACTTTCAATAATTAGCCTGAGTTTCTTTCTTACCTGTTTTATTCTAATTGCAACTATAGTCAATGTTAGCTTAGAAAATCATGCCTAGTTTCCATGAATTGCTTATTTGCTTAAAATGCCTTAATTGCACTACGTGAAGCATGTTAGACTAGAATTACTTGTTGCCTCTTATTTTTGCACTCTAATTTTGAACGTCTTCTTGTTGTGCTGGTGTATTTACTTTGGGACTACGGGACGTTATCCCGCGAGATCCCCCTGCATATTTACTTTGGGACTACAGGACGTTATCCCGGGAGATCCCCCTGCATATTTACTTTGGGACTACGGGACGTTATCCCGGGAGATCCCTGTGCATATTTACTTTGGAACTACGGGACGTTATCCCGGGAGATCCCCCTGCACATTTACTTTGGGACTACGGGACGTTATCCCGGGAGATCCCTGTGCATATTTACTTTGGAACTACGGGACGTTATCCCGGGAGATCCCCCTGCACATTTACTTTGGGACTACGGGACGTTATCCCGGGAGATCGCCCTTCACATTTACTTTGGGACTACGGGACGGTATCCCAGGAGATCCCCCTACATATTTACTTTGGGACTATGGGACGGTATCCCGAGAGATCCCCCATCATATTTACTTTGGGACTGCGGGACGGTATCCCGGGAGATCCCCCTGCATATTTACTTTGGGACTACGGGACGGTATCCCGGGAGATCCCCCCTGCACAGATGATGATCCTTCGGTTATACATATGATGGACTACGGGACGGTATCCCGGAAGATACACTAGACAGTTGAGAAAAGTACTACAGGGCGGTATCCTGGGAGATCCTCATCGTTACCATTGTTATTGAGTTGTTCCTACTCCGTGTTTACTCTGATCTTGTGTTTTTCTTATTGCCTTATTTGACTGGTCTTACTTCAGTGTTGTATTCATTAGTACTGTCTGTTTCATACTGTAAATCCCTATTATATAGTTTGACCTCAGAAGGTCCCTGACTTTCCTCGTCACTACCCGACCAAGGTTAGGCTTGGCACTTACTGAGTACTACTGTGGTGTACTCATGCACTTTCCTGCGCATGTTTTTCAAGTGCACATCCAGGCACCTCCACTCAGGCGCACTATCCCCGAGGTTGATAGATACAACAGAGACTTCAAGGTACATCTGCCGCGTCCGCAGACCAGGAGTCTCTATCTTATTCCAGCTTTTGTGAGAAGCTTATCCTTCCTTACAGTTGTGTAGACATTCTGGAGTTAGAACAGTGTATTATATTCTGTTAGCCTGTGGTTCCCGTGAATTTTTGGGTTTTGCGGTGATATTGTAAACTTCCGTATTATTTTCGCTTGTATATGCCAAGTGGCATTTATTTACAGTCTTTCTTTTAGATTGTTCCGTTTGTTACTTAATTATTTCCGCAAGTTATGTTGACATTCTGCATTGCTAGGCTTACCTAGTTATAGGGACTAGGTGCCATCACGACATGTTCACGGAGGGCGAACTGGGATCGTGACAAGTTGGTATCAAAGCTCTAGGTTCATAGGTTTCATGAAACAGAGGCCAGTTTATTAGAGTCTCATTGATCGATACGGAGAAGTGTGTACTTATCTACGAGAGGCTATGTAACTGTTTAGGAAAATCTTCACTTCATTGGTTTCCTTCTCGTGCAATATTTTGACATCAATTCTAAACCTCTGTTTCTATTCTCTCACAAATGTTGAGGACACGTGCTACTCGGGACGATCAAGCGCACATGCCCCCTACAGCAGCCGTCAGAGGCCGAGACCGAGGTAGAGGCCGAGGACGCGCACGTTGCCACCGAGGTACCACCAGCAGATCCAGCCGAGGTCCAGACACCTGACACGCCTACTACCACTACTACTCCAGCCCTTCAGGAGACATTAGCTCAGTTCATGTCTATGTACACCACTTTGGCTCAGGCAGGGTTGCTTCCCCTTGTTGCAGCCACATCCCAGTCTGGGGGAGTAGCACAGACTCCTACCGCCCGCACTCCTGAACAGCGAGTGCATGTGGAGCAGGTCACAGAGATCATTCCTGTGCCGCCTGTAGTGCCAGTTCAGCCCGAGGAAGGGTCAGCTCTTTCGGAGAACGAGCAGCGGAGACTTGAGAGGTTTAAGAAGTATGACCCTCTGGTATTCAGTGGACTAGCATCAGATGATGCCTTGGGGTTTCTAGAGGAGTGTCACTGTATTCTTCGCACTATGGGCATAGCCGGATCTAGTGGGGTTTCCTTTAATACCTTCCAGCTTCGCGGAGCAGCCTATGATTGGTGGCACACCTATGAC
>ML372001.1:56298-66942 GCA_005239525.1 Nicotiana knightiana | reverse complement strand
AGGAATATACCTAGTCACCGTGCTTAATTAAACATCGTAATCTTAGTGCGTTCTAATAGATTAATTTCATAGGAATATAGGCGTTAATCTATTGAGAATAGGCGAGTAGTACTTCGGGAGAAGGCTACGAGAGCAATTATCGATTAATTAGCAACCATGAGTGAATTATACTAAAGGGAGAGTTAATTAGAATGCAATACGAGTGGTGAATCANTCCCTGTGGGTTCGACATTCGATTTAACATTATATTACTTGCTACGACCACGTATACTTGCATGTGCGATTTGGACCTACAATTATCTCTGGGAACTTGTTTATTGAGAATCATAGTAGTCTAACAATAATAATTGATAGGTTAATTCCCTGTGGGATTCGACTCTAGGATAAATACTCAGATATATTTGCAATACCCGTTTAGTCTTTTTATAAGACATAGTTGAGCGTGATCAAATTTTGGCACTGTTGCCGAGGAAATAATGGTGTTATCAATTAGAGTTGGAAGAAATACAAAATTCTTAAGTATAGTAAATTTTCTTCAATTTTCATCTATACATTAAAATTTTAACGTTTGCTAACTTGGTTGTGCATGCCTAGAAACTCATCGAGAACTGGTGAAGTATTTGAAGCCTTATCAGACCCCGAGAAAGTTTTCAAGGCCTTAAACCGGACCAACCGGAAAAGCAAACAACAACCATCAATTGAACAACTTGAACCCGACATGGAAGATCCAAACAACAGGAACAACAATGGGGACGACGTGGTGGACCCAGTTGCGCAGATAGGGGCAGAGGCTCCTCTATATGACTGGGCACAACCCACGATAGAGAATTTGGCCACTGCAATATTAGTCCCTCAAATACAGGCTGAGTCCTTCCAGATTACAAATAATATGCTACACTTGTTGCGGAACAAGGGACTATTTTCAGGGTCATACATCGAGGACCCCCAACAGCATTTGAAGAATTTCCTGTCGATATGAAAAACGCAGAGGCATCCAAACATCACTCAGGAAGCGATAAAATTGTTGTTGTTTCCATTCTCATTGACAGGAGCAGCCCAGACATGGCTAAACTCGCTCACCATCAATTCCATTACCATATGGGAAGAGTTAGTTCAGCAGTTCGTGAACAAATTTCATCCACCCAACAAGACAGCTCAACAAATTGATGAAATCTTGAGCTTCAGACAGAATCCAGTTGAAACATTTCAAGAAACATGGGAACGATTTAAGGGAATGTTGGTTATCTGTCTACACCATGTTATTCCTAAGTAGATGTTGGGGCAGGATTTTTATATGGGTCTAGCTGATACTGTAAAACATGGAGAGAAAGTCAGATCCTGCTTGATAAAATGGCGCAGAATTCAGGGTGGACAACCAGGAATGCGCCCATTACTCCTGTAGTTCACTCAGTGCCCTTCGATCCATCCAATACTATTGCTGAGAACGTGGCCACCTTGATAACACAAATGAGCATACTAACTAAGAAGGTGGAGGAATCAGGGAAAAAGCAGCATGTACATATCGTGGATACAACCAATGGGGGATTATGCACATCTTGCATTAGTCAACCATTTGGTAATCAGTGGAATGCAGAGTGTGATCACCTTCCTTACCCAAAAAACATGAATTATATGACAAATTATGGAGGCCAGAGACAAGGGGGCAGAACTGGGGTCAGCAAGTTCAACCGTATAGACCACCTCACCAGCAACAGAATAATGGAAACATGGGTGCCATGAGACCTCAAGGTAATGTAGCACCTTATTAGAGGCCGTAAGGTTATAACAATCAGAAATCAGCAACAAGAATACCACCCTCCTCAGCAACAACATAGGGGAAGGCAAGAAGATGGGTTTTCCAGGCTTGAAGCGATGATGCAACAGGTGATTAGGTCAACGACCAAAATGAGTGAGAGAGTAGATGTACATGATGCAACTATTAAAAATATTGAAGTGCAGTTGGGACAGATATCTATGGCAGTGAACAATCGTCCTCTTGGGACTTTACCCGCAGATACTCAGGTGAATCCTAAGGACCATGGCCTGAAGCAGATGATGGCAGTGAGTCTCCGCAATGGCAGGGACTTAGACTTGGAACAGGAATTGGCTTGTGAAAGCAGGCAGGCAGAGACACTAGTACCAGTGCCAATCGAACTTGATGATACCACAAACCTGACCAAGGTAACAGTACAAACTGATGAAGGAGAACTTAGTGGGTAGAGTGAGGCTAAAAAGGAAGTGGAAATATCCCCAGAGCCAGTAGTTGAAGTGGGAGTTGATAAATAAAAATCCCAAATCATTGGGAAGAAGAGACCGCCAGCCCCTTTCCCTCAAAGGCTGGCCAAATACCAAAAGGATGAACAGTACAAAAAGTTCTTGTATATGATGAAGCAGATACAGGTAAACATTCCTCTAATTGATGCTCTGAAAGAGATACTTGGGTATGAGAAGATGATGAAGGATTGTCCCGGAAGTTTTATTTCCAAGACTTAGCGACTGTGACTTTGACTCAGACTTGCAGTGTTGTGGTAACACGACCAATAGCAGAGAAGTTGTCTGATCCATGGAGTTTTACAATTCCCTGCGCCATTGAAAATTTGGATTTTGCCAAAGCACTGTGTGATTTGGGGGCCAGCATTAATCTAATGCCCCTGACTATTTATAAGATATTGGGTATTGGTAGAGCAAGACGAACTTCCATGTTGTTGCAGCTAGCTGATAGGACGGGAAGAGACCGTCGGGTATTCTAGATGATGTTCTGGTGCAAGTGGGGAAGTTTGTGTTCCCTGCTGACTTTGTGATACTAGACTGTCGAGTGGATGAAGAGATACCCATAATCTTGGGCAGGCCATTTTTGGCCACAGGCAGAGCTCTCATTGATTGTGAGACTGGGGAGCTCAAAATGAGGCTTAATGATGAAGAAATCACATTCAACGTGTAGAAATCCATGAGCCGACCGAGTGAGTTTGCCAACTGCTCTCTAATTGATGTTGTGGATGTGATAGTGGAGGAAGATGATGCGTCCTTAACTATTGAGGGCCCCCTTGCTGCATGCTTAATGAACTTAGATGCGGTAAATGGGGAGGAATTGGCAGAGTAGGTGTTAGCACTTGAAGGTAAAGGAGTATGGTCGAGGGCTCTTGAGTATGAACCATTGCACTTAGAGAAAAGAGAGAGCCCACCAACCAAACCCTCCGTGGAAGAACCTCCCAAACTAGAGTTGAAACCATTGCCAGCCCATCTCAGGTACGCATTTCTAGGCCCCAATACTACGCTACCTGTTATTATCTCATCCAGTTTGTTATATGCGCAGGAAAATCAACTGTTACAGGTACTTTCAGAGTGCAATACTGCCATTGGATGGACCATGTCAGATATCAAAGGGATCATCCCGGCATATTGCATGCACAAGATTCTCCTGGAAGAGGGACACAGACCTTCTAGGGAACATCAAAGGAGCTTGAACCCAAATATGAAGGAAGTGGTGAAGAAAGAAATCATCAAGTGATTGGATGCGGGAATCATTTTCCCCATCTCTGGAAGCAGCTGGGTTAGCCCAGTGCAACAAAAAAGGGTGGCATGACTGAGTTGATATCAACAAGAACCGTCACGGGCTGGAGAATATGAATGGATTACATAAAGCTGAATCTCGCCACCCGTAAAGACCACTTCCCACTTCCCTTCATTGATCAGATGCTCGACAGGCTCGCAGGGAGGTCTCACTTTTGTTTCCTGGAAGGGTACTCAGGGTACAACCAGATTTCAATTGCCTCGGAAGACAGGGAAAAGACCTCCTTCACATGCCCCTACGGGGTGTTTTCCTTCAAGAAGATGCCATTTGGCCTTTGCAATGCACCTGCCACATTCCAAAGGTGCATGATGTCCATATTCACAGACATGGTCGAAGACACCATGGAGGTATTCATGGATGATTTCTCAGTAGTGAGAAATTCATTCGATGAGTGCCTAGCAAATTTAACCCGTGTCCTAAAGAGGTGCATCAAGACGAATCTTGTGCTTAATTGGGAGAAGTGTCATTTCATGGTACAAGAAGGGATCGTCTTTGGGCACTTGGTGTAAAGTAAAGGAATTGAGGTGGACAAAGCTAAAGTAAATGTGATTGAAAATATTCCACCTCCCACATCAGTCAGAGCTATACGTAGCTTCCTTGGGCATGTCGAGTTCTACCGGCGATTCATCAAAGACTTCTCCAAGATCGCCAACCCCCTCTGTAAGTTGCTTGAAAAAGATAACCCCTTTGTGTTTTCTAATGATTGCAGGGTAGCGTTTGAGGAGCTTAAAAAGCGGTTAGTCACGTCACCAATTATCGTTGCACCCGACTGGGAGAAACTGTTTGAACTTATGTGCGATGCCAGTGACTACGCAAAGATAAAATAATGCACCCAATTTACTACGCAAGTAGGACTTTGAGTGGAGCTCAGCTGAACTACACAGTGACAGAAAAGGAAATGTTGGCAGTGGTGTTCGCCTTTGACAAGTTCAGTTCTTACCTAATTAGGTTGAGGGTGGTGGTATACACTGATCACGCAGCCATGAGATGCTTGGTTGAGAAAAAGGAGTCTAAGCCGCGCCTAATTCGTTGGGTTTTGCTTCTTCAGGAATTTGACTTGGAGATTCGTGACTGCAAGGGCACGGAGAACCAATTCTCTGACCATTTATCATGCCTTAAAGGTGCTGAGAATGAAATTGAATCGGAGGATATTCTGGAAACCTTTCCAGACGAGCAGCTACTCGCCATGAGCGTAGAAGATGTGCCATGGTATGCAGATATTACAAACTACCTAGCCAGTGGTATTAAACCTTATGAACTCTCTTCTGTTCAAAAGAAAAGATTTTATCATTATTGCCGAAATTACTATTGGGATGAATCTCATTTGCTTAAAATTTGCATTGATAACATGATCAGTAGGTGCGTCCCCGAGATAGAACAATTTACTATTTTGCATGCTTGTCACGCATCTCCATATGGAGGACATTTTGGAGGAGTTCGGACAGCAGCTAAGGTGTTAGAGGCCTAGTTTTACTCGCCTACTGTGTTCAAAGATACTCATAAATGGGTGAAGGGCTGTAATGAATGTCAAAGGACGGGGAATATATCTCGTCATCATGAGATGCCCATGAATCCAATACAAGAAGTGGAAGTGTTTCATGTATGAGGGATAGACTTCATGGGTCCCTTTGTCAGCTCCTACGGCAATAAGTACATACTTGTTGTTGTAGAATACATGTCCAAATGGGTAGAAGCTGCAGCGTTCCCCACCAATGATGCAAGAGTGGTGGTGGGGTTCTTAAAGAAAAATATATTCACCCATTTTGGAACCCCAAGGGCTATTATCAGTGACGGAGGCACTCACTTCTGCAATCATGTCTTCGAGAAGCTGCTGGCCAAATATGATGTGCGCCACAAGGTGGAAACCCCCTATCACCCTCAGACGAGTGCGCGGGTTGAGGTATCAAACCTTGAAATAAAGAGTGTACTGACCAAAACAGTAAACGCCACAAGAACTGATTGGGCGAAGAAGCTTGATAACACACTCTGGGCCTATAGGAATGCATTTAAAACACCAATTGGTATGTCTCCATACAAGTTGGTAGTTGGTAAGGCCTGTCACCTGCCTGTGGAGCTAGAACATCAAGCGTGGTGGGCATTGAAGCAGTTGAACATGGATCTCGATACTGCGGGAGAAAATCGAGTCACAGAGCTGCATGAGTTGGAAGAGTTCAGATGCCAAGCATTTGAAATCACAAGGCTATATAAGGAAAGAATGAAGAGGTTACACGACAAAAACATTGTGGACAAAAATTTCAAACCCGGAGACAAAGTATTGCTTTACAATTCAAGATTAAGATTGTTTCCGGGTAAGCTCAAGTCCCGATGGTCTGAACCATTCAAAGTGGTCGAAGTGTTTCCTTCTGGTGCTGTGGAAATTGCTGCTGAAGATGGGTCTAACTCCTTCAAGGTCAATGTACAAAGATTGAAAATGTATGTGGGGATGAATGAAGCCAGTGAGCTGGCTGTGGTGAATCTTCTTGAACCTCAGAGGCTGAGCGAACCTTAATTGTGCTCATTTTGCGTCGTGTCGCGATGGTAAATCAGGCGCTTCATGGGAGGCAACCCATTGATTGTTGTACTTGTCGTGCCACGACATTAAATCAAGTGATGGTTGGGAGGCAACCTGACACATATAATGTTATTGTATAAATTACTAACATATGCAGGTGTGCGAGAAAAAGGGTGAACACAGAACCACAAGAAAGAGGAAAACAAAAGAAAAGTTCTGCTGACGCGTGGACTAGAGCGCCCGCGCTAAGCTAGTGCTAAGGTCGTGCTAGTCAGGTTTTACACTGCCTCACGTATATACCAACTAGCGCAGCCGCGCTAATCACGCGCTAGAGGTTGCGCTAGTTCTCACTATCCCTCAACCCCTGGACTAGCACGCCGCTAGCACTAAGGTCGTGCTAGACCGTCTCGACACAGGAAAGTTTCGGGTAAGTTTTTTTTTATTTAGTTATTTTCTTGTAGTAATTTTCCCAACCACCCAATTATTCCCCCCCCCCCCCAACCGACACAACCCTATCCTTCCTTCTCACAATAAAACTCCGCCCTCTCATAAACCCTTTCCCTTCTTCTTCTTCTTCTTTTCCTCTTCAATTTTCCTCCCCCAAAGAAGTCAACCCCTCTCAAGCACTTCCACCTCTAAGCATTCTTCAACCCCATTAATCCATCTCTATCATTCAACCCTACAGGTATGTAATTCTCACCTTAACTTTTTTTATATTTATTTTTGTAACTTTGTTTTTCTTTTCCATTGTGTACACAACTTGTAGCCCTTTTTTATTTATTGGTCGCCATAATGGGTAGTAGTTGATTTGTGCTGAAAATAGATAACATAGGGAATGTGGGGTGTTGTGAGTATGTTTGTGCTATTGTGGTGGTGCTTCCTGTCCATTATTTAGTGCTTGGGGTTTTAAATTGATTATACCTACCATATGTTTGTAAAAAGACCCCAATTGAGGGAAATAATGTGACCAATTTGTGGTGAAGTATGAGTAACCACAGTTGGGTTACCTTGATGTACTGAGCTAATACTATGCTAATTGTAGGTACAATTCCTCCTCGCAAGCGTCAATCCATAGGAGCCTCTTCAAGTCGTTCAGCAAGAACCTCCACCGGAGGAAGGCCCCAAAAATCAGTAGACTCGAGGCCTTTCAACAGCCACAAGTTTGTCTCAGCGAAGGCGCAGGACAAATTCGCTGAAAAAGAGGATAAGACAGCTATACCTGAGCAGGCCATGGACTCTGAAGCCATCAGGATGAATTTCCCAAGAATGTACGAAGTGTTGATGCAGCGTCGCATGGACTTTTTCTTTGAGGAACCTGATGAGGCAAATGCCATGATTGTTAGGGAATTTTATGCCAACGCTCCGGAGCATGAAAATTATGTTGTAACAGTGCGGAGAAGGCCAATTAATGCCTCAATAGAGCACATCCGGATAATGTACAAGCTACCTCTACCAGCAGCTGGTTACGTAGACGCCTAACAGTCCTACAGCGGAAAAATGACTCCTTGGGATACGTTCACCCCGATCATCTATCGACCGGGCATTGCATTGAAGTGGTACAAGTATGGAAACAAATTCCACTCCTCGGGACTCAAGTTTGAGGCCAAATGCTGGTTGTACCTGATTAATAGTTGACTATTGCCATCCAAGAACACTTCGGAGGTGAACATTCCTCGAGCGTGTTTGATTTGGTGCTTCATGGTAGATGCGCCTTTCGATGTGGAACAGTTAATTCATGAGGAGATATTTATCCGCATGAAGGTCCAAAGATATGGGTTCTTCTACCCATCGTTTGTCACTTGATTGTGTGTTGCGGTTGGGGTGCCAGGCGACTTTGCTATCGATGGTCGGGTGCCTGAGGTGCACCCTTTCAAAGTTGAAAGAGTTATTACGGGAAAGGAGGCAATGACGACTGATGAGGAATTAGTTGGGCATGACTCTGAGGAAGATGAAGCAGAGGAGGAGCATCACTAGGGAGGTGCGGAGAATAAGCACATGGAGGAGGAGCAAGTTGTGGACGTTGGAGGCCCGTCTAGGGCCAGTCGGGGCCAGCGGTTGGATCACCTGGAGCAC
This sequence comes from Nicotiana knightiana, assembly GCA_005239525.1. Classification (NCBI taxonomy): domain Eukaryota; kingdom Viridiplantae; phylum Streptophyta; class Magnoliopsida; order Solanales; family Solanaceae; genus Nicotiana; species Nicotiana knightiana. The sequence goes on along the minus strand of ML372001.1, from coordinate 58,786 downwards.
GACATGGCCGGGTTGAGAACCTCAGTTACTGAACTGGGGACCCGAGTTGATGTGATGGCCACCCAAAAAAAGAAGTCTGAGAATAAGATTATGGGCTAGCTACGCGCCCTGGGTCGTGCTTGCAACGTCAACCCAGACACCGTCTCCGATCAAGATTGAGCTTCCAAGGAAGTCCCTTTACCTTACTTTCTCTTTTCATTGTCCATGAGGACATGTCCTCGTTTGTAAGTGTGGGGTGGGGGATGGTTTTCCTGTTATATTGTATGTTTTACAAGTTATGAATTATTTCCTTTAGTTTGTTTTGGTTAACTTGATCGAATTGCTGTTTTGTTTTATGTTTTTTGTGTAGTCTGTTTTAGTTGTTGTTAGTAACAGTAATCAAGTCGTCTTAGCCCGACGATGGATCCCTTCGGCGGGGGTTCTTGAGGGTCCACGTCAATCAGAAAAAAATAATTAATGGACTCCTCCTGATGACGGATTGCGTAGGAAGTTTTCTTGAGGGAGGTCAGTCCGAAGAAAATACCAAAAAGATTTTTTATTTTTTTTAGGTAGTGTAGTAACTCCCTCTTGGTTTTTCTTTTGACCACGATTCTTTTCCAAGACTTTAGCTTGAACCGGGTATAGCTAGCTTCTTTTATTTTCTTTTTATTGTAGGAATCCTTTGGGCAAGGTGCTGAATGATAAAATGCTACCCTTAGTGTTACACCCAAACACCGTGAATCCTAGAGTGTGACGCTTAGGCTCACCAGTTGACTCTTGTAGAATGCTTTAATGATGCATGTTGTAACTAACTTGAATGCTCAATGAAGTGTTTTGATGAACCAATTTGGATTGAATTATGTGCCATGTGTGTGTGAGGGGGTTTGCATCTATTCTATGTCTGCATTTGGTACCTAGAACTTGCCCCATGTGTGTACAAATAGAAATAGAAGTTTGTTTAGTCTTAGATGGGATATAGTCATTTCTTTGTTAAGCCAGACACAAATATATACGCACCTGAATATAATTAACCATAGTCAACCCCTTTGAGCTTATAAACCTGTTTCTTTGATAACCACATTATGAACAATAACCAATTGTTTGAATAGCCCGTTTGTTTGAACCTGATATTTCTCATGAGCACTTGAATTGTATCAGATATGTAAAAGTCAAAGTGTGGGGTGGTGGTTTGATCTGTAAGGAAAATCAAGGAAATAGAATGAAAAATGCAAAAGTGAAGGCCACTTAGAAAAAAAACAAAAGAAAGAAAGAGGACAACAAATACATGTAGTCCTTGATAAATAGTGGTATGGGGTAGTTATGAAGTAAAGCAGGGTGAAAGTTCTGGCCAAGCATGAAAATGGGCTTAATGTTAATGTAATTGTATTAAAAGTGCTTAGGGAGGTTAGTCACTATACCCAAAATGTATCATACCCGTCCCTTAGCCTACATTACAACCAAATAAAGACCTATAGATCTTAGACTGAATAAACTCAATTAGTGGAATATTACACAATGGGCAAGCCTATGGCATATTTGTGTGACATATGAATTTCTTTTTTTGAGAGTGAGTGAATTCTTTCGATTAAAACTTCATGTTGCTTTGATTATTATATTTTATGGAATTACTCTAAATTGTGTGAAGTGAGGGCATATGATTTATGAAAAAGAGGTAAGTTTTGATCTCCTTGTAGAGTATTCGGAGGAAGAAAGATTATAGCAGGGCATGTGAGAGTCAGTGCTTGAGGAATAGATGTACACTGCTAGGTGCAGTGCTTGTAAAGTGTTTATGGTGTGACACCGTAGGGGAGTGTTTGATGTAATGAAACCCTGTAGGATATAGTGTATTTATCGAGGTCTAGCAATGATTTAAGTATGGAGTGTTGATAATAGGCTGAATTTACATAGTTTAGCATATATTTATACTCTAATTTAATGAGGTTTCACGGTGTTAAGTGATTTAAATGATGATAAATTGGCTCTAATGGTGATTTTTGTATTTCACAGGAGTACAATAAGCTATTGAGGACTTATGACGGTGATCCGGGCGAATTTTTAGAATAACAGACCATGGGGTAACTCCGAAGTGATTTGAAGGCTGGAAATTTGTCAAGACAGTAGGAAACCCCATTAGCGCGGGCATTAGCGCGTGACTAGCGCACCCGCGCTAGTCCAGTGATTTGCCGGGCAGTGCTAAACCCCATTATCACGGGCTGTAGCGCGAGACTAGCGCGCCCGCGCTAGTCCTGACGGAAAAAATACGTTGAGAAGGGTAATTTTGGGAGTTTGGGGCCAATCCACTTAACCTATAAAAGGTTTAATTCGCCCAAAGGAGCTGATTATCTAGGTTTTAAGTTTAGAATAAGAAAAAGCAAGGGCAAGAGGCAAGGAGAGCAACTGGGCATCAATCCATATCTCCTTCTCTTGCAATTTTTATCATTGTCATGAATTCTTTTTTAGTTTTCATTATTGTTATGAGTAGCTAATTTTTTTAATCTAAGGTTTTGGC
>ML372001.1:39130-56135 GCA_005239525.1 Nicotiana knightiana | reverse complement strand
GTGTTCATGATTGATATAGACAACTAAATCAAACTATAGGAAGTATCCAAGAAAGAAGTTCACCAACGGGGGAAACCATAACCTTAGACCTTTATCGCATTTGTTTACACCTCAATATTAGTTATCTTTTAGTTTATTTAATTTCATTCAGTCGTAGTAGTAAAAATATTAAAAAGTGATATTCATAATCTTTGGGAACTTGATTATTGAGAATCAGAGTAGTCTAACAACAATAATTGATAGGTTAATTCCATGTGGGATTCGACTTAGGGCTAAATACTCAGATATATTTGCAACGCCTGTTTAGTCTTTTTATAAGACATAGTTGAGCGTGATCATTCACTCGTGAACTTTCATCAATAAAATGACGAAGAATCTTCATTGAGGTTAATCTTATTTCCTTTTGCAATTTTTTTAAGGAGACATTCTTTGCCTATTTCTTTGCTTTACTGCCTTCTCATTTAATTTTAGATAGGTTTAGTTAGTACCAATATTTTGTTTCTTGTTTTCATATTTTGTTTTACTGCCTTCTCATTTGCTTTAAGTAGCTTAGTTGGTAGTATTTTTCTTCTTATTTAATCTTGTTTGTGGTCATGTGTTAGAGATTTAGTTTTATTATTATGCATTTGTTTTAAAATAACTAACTGAAGGTAAAGAAATTTAAAATAGTTGAGACTAGAGATCTAGCAAAGAGAATAAGGTTTGAGTTCAATTTTACCAAGATTTATGGCTAGGAAGGATTCTGGTCGTTTGGTTTCACGTAGAAAATCAATTTGTTGGGTTAGAAATTAAAAGAGTTTTAAGCTTAAAATATTTTCCATGCCTTATTATTTTAATTAGTCACGTTCATAAGCTTTATAAATAAATTATTGGGTCGGAACATTATCTCATATTTTTTTAGCATCTTTTCCATTAAATTCATGTCAGTTAATTCACTCACCTCTCCCACAATAATCTCAAAGTTCAGGAAAAATAATGAACACCACTAGTATACTTTTAGGCGCGCTTTTAATTTATATCGTGATTAAGTGCACGTTCCGTGACACGAGTACATTTTTTTCAAAAATAAATATTCGTAGAAAATGCTTTAGGCATAACTTAATCTATCATCGTGATTGTGTACACGTTCGCGTGACATAATTACGATTTTTCAAAATAAATCAAGGTACGCGTTCGCGCGACTTTGGCCAAGATTTCTTAAATAATTAAGCGTGATAAATTGTGTACACATACGTGTGACATGATTTAAGCGCCAATTTTCAAATAAATTCAAGGTACGCGTTCGCGCGACTTTGGCCAAACTTTTTCTTAAATAAACTAAGTGTCGTGAATTGTGTACACGTACGCGTGACATGATTTTTTACGCACCAAAACTAAACGAGTATACGTACACGTAACTCGACTTAAGATAATCCTCTAAATACGAATAATCGAGTAATTATGAGCGGTAAAGGTAAAATGTACATAGTTTCTAAAATACGTAATTAAACAATTTGATTAAGCCAGGTATATGATTAAAGAGACCGTGCTAAAACCACGGAACTCGGGAATGTCTAACACATTCTCCCGGGTTAACAAAATTCATTACCCAGTCTTCTGGTTTTGCGGACTTTTAAACATAGTCAAACTTCCTCGATTTGGGACTTAAAATCCGGTGACTTGGGACACCATAAAATTATCCCAAGTGGCGACTCTGAACAAGTAAAATAATCTCATTTCGATTACTGTCACTTTAATTGGAAAAACTCCCTATCCCCCTCGGAAAAAAAGAGGTGTGACAAGAAATACAGAAGTAAATCCAAAACCACAAAGACAAGAAAAAAAAAGAGAAGGCACGCACTAAACAAAACAAAGTTCGATATATTCAGTAAAAAAGATCTTTTAAAGGCGCATGAAGGCGCCAACAAAAAAAACAAGAGTACAAAGGGCTAAACAAAATAAGGGCAGAACACCTAGCGACTGTCTTCGCCTTGATCTTCTCCGCCCTCTTCATCATCGCCTCGGCTATAAGCAGAGTCCCACTAGGCGCTGTATTCAAGCTCAGGGAGGTCTTCTTCATCATCACTTCCTACATCAGGCTGAGGTGTATCGGGGTCGTAATCCCAATAAAATCGAGCTTCACGAGCTTTAGCTCGAGCCTCCTCCAAGGTAGTCTCATAGACGAAGCTCGCATGGTCTAACTCTTGGACCACCTCTATTCGAGCCTTAGAAAGAATCCACCCATCATACTATTATCGTGGAACGGGCGGGAACTTATAGGCATGAGAAGTGGAGGACTGTTCAAGCAGCTCGATATTCTCACTCTCCGCAGCAGAAACCCACTCATGCAGTTCATTATTTGCTTTCTCTAACTCGCCAATCCTCCTCGAGCCGAGACTTTTAAGCATCAGTCGACAACTAAAGGATATCCTGGTCAGCACATACACTTTTTTTCTCCAACTCAAAAAGGGAAGTCCTCCTTTGGGCTTGTCTCCAGGAAGAATCCGCCTCCCCGAATAGCTTCTACTTACTAGCTACCTCCTCTATGAGACTGTCCACTTTGAACTAGCGCTCATCCAGCCGATCCTGTATCCTGTCAACCTGACTTTGAAGATCGCAGCACTGAGCTTCAACACCGCTGCTAAAACTCAATCTCCTTGTCTTTCCTCTTCGACGCCCCATCCAGAGCACTGAGCCACTCCACGAATGCGAGCAACTCTTCATCTTTCTTTTTCAGCTCCTCCCTCAAGGCAGTTATGGCATCTCCTCGTGGTGCCTTCTCTCAGCGTCCTTGTACCGCCCTTGGTACTCCTCAAACTTTGCCTTCATCTTGTGGTAGACCTGCTTCTGTCTCTGCTCTCTCCGTACACTCTTGATCTCTAGGATAACGGCCTATACATTAAAAAAAAAGAGGAAACAAAGTAAGATTCGAGATCAAACCAAAAATCGAGAAAAAAAAGAAATGAATACTTACCTAGAGAGCAAGGACGGCGATGCTCTTGGAAGGAGTGCTGTCACTCAACTCCCCAAGATTCTGATGCTCAGCATCAAAACAGAAGGGGTCAAATGCCTGAATCATGTCCTTGGTATTTTTAAACAGATCGTGATTCACCAGGATTGGTGATGGTCCTCGACCCTCCTTCTACTCTCACCTCGATTTGAGTCATCCCGCTATCGATCATATCATGCTCTTCGGGATTGAAGTCCAATGAGACTCATATTTAATGGAACCAGCTCGCTCATCACACTGCTCGACCGGTAGTTTTCCCTTTTCCCTTATCAGCTGGGGAAGCTGTCTGGGATAGTTCGCAGACGGAGCCTCCTCACGCCCAGGAAGTGCGGGATCAACGTTAGAAGCATTCATGACGACCTCATTCACTTCAGACCACAAAGAAGCTACAACGTCGACTTCCTTCAACTGAGGAACCTGTAAGGCCACTCCTACATCCCCCTCGACCAAGGTTGTTGCAATATCTTGCACCTCGACCTCAGGGGAGACTACAGATAAATCGACCACCGCAGGAACACCAACTCCCTCATATATAGCCCTCATCTACCAGGTCCTCAAGTCCGTGCCACGTGGGGAAACCTCATCGTCCTCAACTTAGGAATGAGTCGTGGAGAAAAAAAATGCAGTAGTCGAACCAAGGGCAGGTGTAGAGGAGACAACGCCATTCTTTCTCCTGAAAGAAAGTGTCAGCGTCAGGTTCCTCTTGACAATATTCTTAGCGGGACCTAGAAATAAACACAAAGATAAACACAATAAGACCGACGAATCTGAATGCAACATCATCTGAAAAACAATGTACCAACATAGCCTTTTGGGGAGAGCTGGTTTGTACTTTTTCCAAAAGCTAGAACATTCTTGGGTTCCCGCAATACAAGGAAGGACCTGCCTGACCCAGCCAGCAAGGTGCGCCACCCACTGGAGGTTCCGAGCAGTAGCTTCAGAACGAGAAGAATCAAACTGCAAAATCAAACACACATGATCATAAAAAGGAACATGAGCGAGTAAAAACACTTACGGGAACGGTTCCAAGCCTCCGGGAAGTCTGTGACATCAGCTACAACAGACTCGGTCTTGACAAAGAAGAAGTCAAGCCAAAATTGTCGACTAACCTTGTCATCCGTCTTAAAGATCCTGGATTTGCTTCCACGGTGGCGAGCATTCAAAATCGTGCCCCGGTAGAAGCTGTGCATATATAGGTGCACGAAGTGCCTTAGAGTAATCTCGGCGCCGGACAACTCGGCGAACTTAGACAGTATCTTGATTATTTTATACATCAAGAGCGCGAGTTGGGATGGACAGACCCGGTAATGGCGACTGAATTCCTCCACCAAAGGGGAAAGAGGAAAAGAATAGCCGATAGTAAAGGGGTAGGCGTAAAAGGCACAGTACCCTAGACGATGAGTGTACACTTCGTCGTTGTCCGCAGGTACAAGCTCTACTTTTGGTCGGGAATACCATATTTGGCCTTAAATTTTGCCTAACTCTTCACCGTTAAAGAAGATCGAAAAGCCTTAACCACTGCCTCCGGCTACTGTTGCAAGTCCGGTTTCGCGTCAGGATTGCGAGGAACTATTTTATCCATCGAGGTAAGAACCTCTACTTCAACGGTAGTGGTGTCTACCCCGCAGACAGAGGCTGTAATAACCAATGGGGTGGCCGAAACAACCTCATTCAAATTGGGGTTATCTCCGCTGTGAGCACGGAAAAGATAGCTAGACATGCTTATGAAGAAATAGAAAAAGGGGAGGAAGAAAGTTAAGTAGATGCAAGAAGGTCTTAATAATTAATCGGCAAAGCAAAGAGGTTTGGGAGAAAATGAAGAAAATTCTGGTGGCAAAGGTAAAGAGCAGATTCAAATGCAGATTCAAGTCCGTTTTCGCGTCAGGATTGCGAGGAACTATTTTATCCATCGAGATAAGAACCTCTACTTCAATGGTAGAGGCGTCTCCCCCGCAGACAAAGGCTGTAACAACCAACCCCCTCATTCAAATTGGGGTCATCTCCGCCGTGAGCGTCGGAAAGATAGCTAGACATGCTTACGAAGAAATAGAAAAAGGGGAGGAAGAAAGTTAAGTAGATGCAAGAAGGTTTTAATAATTAATCGGCAAAGCAAAGAGGTTTGGGAGAAAATGAAAAAAATTCTGGTGGCAAAGGAAAAGAGCATATTCAAATGCAGTGAACAACCGCTCTTTTAAAGGAGGGCCCTTGGAATTCGAAATTACTCGTCATGATTGCGGCCGCAGTCGCAACGACAAAGCCAATCCAAAAGTTGCGCATGGCCAGGCGTGACGTATCGGGAAAGGACGTCATCTTGACGCCTGACATCACGCCTCAGCCACATCAGATTTCCTTCAAAAGTAACTCGGGAAAATCATTACGATATAAATTCAAAAATTTCGGCTCTCATGATGCCATGTCGTCTACTCTGATGACGATTACGACCATCGTTATCCACTTATCCAGCCTCTCCGAGGACGACCTCGACAAGCGGAGGGACTAACTGTCCGGGTAAAAACTTCATTTCACATATTTGGCTCGGTCAACTGTAATAAAGCCTACAACGGTGGTGATGCGTCGAGATGACTCCAAAAGGTCGAGGTCGATCTGATTGGAAGAAGACGAGGACGAGGATAAACATCCACTCTCAGCATGAAGTGATAATCATCCTTAGAATTTAGATTTCCTATAGAATATTCTATGTATATTTCCTTCTGTTGTACTATTTAAGGTTTTGTGGCCCATGCACTCTAATAAATAGGAAGATATATAGATCTGAAAAGGGATTGAACCTTTTGTAAAGGATTTCATCAATATTCAATTTTCACTTTATTGAATAGAAACAAAGCTTGACTTTACATTTTCCTTCTTTTATCTCTCTTCTTGCGATCCAAGAAGGATCAGAATATACAACTCTATTTATCATCATCCATCATTATCAGAAAGACATCTGGGGAATTCATCCTTATCGGGTTATTTTTGCCTCGTTTACTATTTAAATGTCATTTATATTTTCAAGTCATTATTGTTCCATTATTGTCACAAGTTATTTTTTTTTAATGTTATACATTAAATATTTACTGTAAAATACTAGATATATCCTTGGATATTAATATTAACTATGATTAACCTTATTCTTCAACATATCTAATTTTATAAAACCAAAATCTATTTTTTGGGTTATACAGGAACCACCAATGAATATATTCTAAGATCAATTTTTACTTAACTGGTTGAACATGTTACAACTTTTAGGCTAAAATTGACACCAATTCACCGTTTACCTTATTGACATTAAATAAATTTTACTCCAATAATTTCTTAGATTTAGTTTAACATAAGTATCTTATAAATATTCTTACTATTACTAAAAATTACATGATCTATTATTATTATTATTATTATTATTATTATTATTATTTCAAATTCCTAAAAGTTTTAATTGTCATTTGTACAAATTTCTATCTTTGTTTCTAAATATATACTTTTTTTCTTCAAAATAATATTTTAAAAAAACCTTACTATCCAAATTTTACACAGAAATTTAGATATATTGAGTTTGTAGTCAAAAGCTGTTAAATAATCACTACCTTTTCAACTTCTATGATCAAACATTTTCTAGAAATCATTCTCCACGAACATAATTAACATTCACATCACTCTCTATGAATTTCGATACCATGAATAATTAACATATGGATTATGGTTGCTTATTAGTAGTTTGTGGTAGTGTTTGAGGGAGTTCATGATGGTTTCGTTCTTTCTATATAATTACAACTCCCTTCCGTAATTTTTGTGGTAGCGTTCGATAGAGTTTAACGAAAGAAATTTTTTTAAAATTTATGATACAAAATAAACTATAGACATTTGTCTAGCTATAAATTATCTAGTTAAAGATAAAATAAGAAATTTAAAATTAAATTGCTTCTAAATTAAAAATATAATATTCTTTTTAAAATTTATACGTAACACATATTAGTTTAATATTCTATAGTGTAGTGGAACTTATACTTATCGGTAACACATTACTGTCAACTGTGATTGTAACCTTACATATATAAGAAAATTAGTTGTGTAAGGCTCGTTTTTTGTCTCATAAATTTGTGGACCCCAATCTTACAATTATGGGTCAAAAAAATCTGTGTTCACAAAAATTGGGATACAAAAAAAATGCATCATACCACTAGTGTGAGTCACAAAATAAAATTTTCCCATATATAAATAACTGGCTTACAACTGAAGTGATGTTACTGTATCAGTTAACACAATGGTGTGCTACAGTTTGGTAGTCCAACAATCACCTCCAATTCTGCTTCAATCACAGTATCCCTCCAAACCCAGGTACAATCTCCACTCTCCTTACCTCTTGTTGCTCTCTTTCTCGTTTCTTGATACAGATTTTCATTCCCAAATTCAAGAATTCTATTCACCATTATGTGTTATCTTTAATTCTCTGATCCCATTCAAATAGTACAGAGTACCCATTTTTTCTTTTTCAAAATTGCGTCGTTAATAATGCAAAAGATTTGGTACTAAACGCAAGACCCAATATGTGCTACTGTAGAAGTTAAGAAAATGAGGAAAGAGAATTGTAAGAGAAAGCAGTCAAGTCCAACGAAATTCTTGAGGAAGGTTGAATTTTGGTCAATCTGTTTGACCTTCATTATTAGTTTCTCAAGTATAAACATTTTGTGTTTCTAAAGTAAATACCATGTTGTGGAGAAATGAGTCAATTGCTTACTCACTGATTTTAGTACTAGGCGGAAATTCATATAAAGTTTAGCCAGCAGCCCAAGTCTTGTTAAACCTACCACTTTAAATCAATGGTGAGGAGCTTCATTCTTTTTAGGTATGATGTGGAGTTTTCTGAAATAAGGATGATAATACTTTTTGTCAATTTTCTGATCGGATAAAAGAGTAGTGATGACACGATAATGGGCATTAGATTACATACAAAAGCAACAACAAAAACAACGACGACCCAGTGAAATCCCACTAGTGGGGTCTGGGAAGGGTAGTGTGTACGCAGACCTTACCCTTATCCAGAAGCGGATCCAGGATTTGAAGATGACGGGGGCACTATTAGTGGAGAACTTTACCAATAGTCGTTGGGTCCCGTCGGCTGCCGACAAACTTTACGTGATGACAGACATATATAAGTGAGTTAGGAGGTGAAGTTGGGTATAGAATTTGGGAAAAGGGAAGAGAGAAGTAATTTAGAGCTTTTAAGGCTGAGGTTTAATCAAAACAAAAAACAGTTGAATAAATAATTAAAAGAAAAAAAGAGGTTGGGGGTTGAATTCTAAGCTAAAAAGGCAAGACCTAAATCTAGGCTACAATTAATATTTAAGCTAAAAAGGAAAGTTGTTTAAGGAAGGTGAAGGAGTCCGGATTCGAACCTAGGATATCCCACATGGAAGCAAAGCTAAGTAGCACATTCGACTAGTGCCCCAGCAGGCTTTTGTGCTTCAGGGTGCCTAATTAAATATAAAGTTGCTTCTCAAGGTATATACACATATAATACATATATATACAGAATTTTTCCCGAAGTTTACGGGGTCCCGTGAACCCCCTACCATACACATAGGTCCGCCTCTACCCCTATCCCAAGGGGATAGAGAGGCTGTTTCCGAAAGACAGATTACATACAAAAGCATATGATATAAGTAGTCTATCTTGATGGTGCTCAGGGTTAAAGAAGATGGATTTTACAGGCTTCTCAATGCTTGTCTCAATTGAGGATAAGGTGCACGCCATACATACAGTGGAGAGAAATAGCTTGCAGTAAAGAAATTTTTTGCCCGGAAGTACGTCTAAGAGGGTATTTCCTTGTGGTGTGTTGAAGTTGTCTTATAGAAGGTTTTGCTTGCATTCTAAATTTTGTGCAGGAATCAATAACTTAAAACTTGCCATGCAATCATCTTAGCTTTTGTATTTGATTTATGTGAATGATGTTTACTTGAAGGTTCACTTTTCTTTTAATCACGTTTCATTCTTCATGTAATGGGGATTGTTCTTCCTTCCTTGTAGGGGGATGCCTATGAAAGTGATGTCCGGCTGCTGTAATGAATATCCTATATCTAGTAAGGTTGCAGTTAAACATGTCTTTTCGGGTCTTGCAGCATCGATCATATTTCTATCTCAGAGTAACCTGGTTAGAATCATTACTTTATTTGCTTACTCCTGATACCAAGAGATAAAGATATAGCATGAGAAAAATCCTATATCTCCGGTGCATTTAGTGGCACATAAGCATTTGGTTGATTTGATAAGATTGTTCTGACAGCTGAAGGTCAAAAATCATATTTTACTCTGTGTTATCAAACAAAGATATTTTTATGGCAAGCATGATTTTTCAACTCAGAATGTGTTATATCATAAATTAACCCAAAGAGCCAAAATTCCAGAAATGTTGGTAAATTTTCAACCTTATCTTCATTCTCTTGGTAGGCTTTTGCAGCAGATCTTCCTCATTACAACAGTGTGTCCCAAATTGCAATTGCCACAGACAGCGCACCAGTTCTTCCTCTGGAGAAGGGAAATGATGGTGGAGGTGGAAAGTTGATGATGATGCGAGGCATGACAGCAAAAGACTTTGATCCAATCAGGTATTCTGGAAGATGGTTCGAAGTAGCTTCCCTTAAACGTGGATTCGCTGGACAAGGTCAAGAAGATTGCCACTGCACCCAGGTGAACGTTGAGTGTGTTAACACCTGAAAATTGCTTTCTTCGTAATATGTCTTTGCATATATTTTGGGTTCCTCGGTTCTTGGACGCTCATAATTGAAGACATCTTATTTGGAATGATTTGTCTTTATTCCAAATCATTTCAGGGCATTTACACTGTTGATATGGCTGCACCTGCTATCCAAGTAGACACATTTTGTGTTCATGGAGGACCTGACGGCTACATCACAGGCATAAGGGGAAGGGTTCAATGCCTTACGGAGGAGGATAGGGAGAAAAATGAGACTGATCTAGAAAGGCAAGAAATGATTAGGGAGAAGTGTTACCTTAGGTTTCCTACATTGCCGTTCATCCCCAAGGAGCCTTATGATGTGATTGCAACTGATTATGACAATTTTGCACTGGTTTCTGGAGCTAAAGATAGAAGCTTCATTCAGGTATTTAATTGCTGCAGTGAATCAAATGATTACTTTATTTCTTTTTCAATATGTGAGAATACCTCTCTGAAATGAGCTTCTCATAGTTTCTGCATTTTCATGTTCAACAGTGTGCCTCACACTTGACCCTTTTTCTTCATTATTACGAATAATTTACTAAATAACTGGGTCACCTGACCGTGGGGGTTATGCTATTGATAAATAATTAAACCTAAACATATTTTAGGAATTCCCTTATTCTTTTTAATCATTTTATGTGAAAAATAAACAGTACTAGTTATCTGTGGATTGTTTATTGCATGTCAAATGTTTTTTACTGATTAATACCTGCCAATCAATGAAATATCCCAAGTAACACCATGACACTAATTGGGGAGCAAATTAGAATAAAAAAACTTTTTCCTTTGTATGAAGAAGTGGATACAACCATATTCTCCTAGGACCTTCTGATGTTGGGTCTACTTTCTTCGCGTCCAGAATTAGTATGGGATCATATTTTAGATAATATTAGAATAGACTACAGGTTATGTAAAACGGATACATTGTCCAGGTATCACACTGGATGGGTGTGAATCACCAAGTGGTACAGGGATATATTTTCATAATTATAGATGTGATAGAAGAATTAACCTAAATTGCCACCCACCCAACCTCTTAAACTAAAAATAGTTGGCAGATGTATAATATATGTGTAATTTATGGATAATATGTACGTATACTATGTGTATAATCGTTTATATCAGTGTACAGTCTGTGTATACTGGCTAGAAAAAGTAAACAGCGAATCCTGTCGGTTATTTGTGTAAAGATCCCATGTGAACCTTGTTTGACATTTTTGTAGATGTTAGCGCTTGGATGTCAAATATCATTAAACGAATGATGCAAGAAGCATTCATGACTAAAAAAGAACCTGCAAAAACACCAACTATGCCCAATATAACACAACACAAAATTTATATCTAGGTCGATGTAACATTAAACCACAAGAAACACCAATCCCAAGACATTCCTTCATGAGACCGCCAAAGCTTCTGCCTTCTGCTACTAGGTAAGACTTTAAACTTTCCTCTTCTTTTATTTTCACTAGACCAACATCCTTCTTCTTTGCACAACCTGTCTAAAGTTTTATTACCTAACCACCACCTCCTCCTTCCTCGTTAGAGCTTTGAATCGCGGAATCCTTCTAGACCCTCGATACTTACGTGCCCTTTTATCCCTCTTTTCTTTTAATTATAATGATGTTAATGATTCGGTATCCCTTATTCTTTTTCTTTTTTTTTTTCAATTTTCTGTTTTGACCCGACATATTGCTTTCATTCGCATTTTTAGGTTACTCGTAACTAAACCACATGATACTTGTCGAAAAAAATCAAAATATAAAATGCACATTTGATGTTATATAAATCTTATCTAGAGCAACAATATCCATGTGCAACCCAAAACGTAGTGCTTTTGCTTCACTTTACAACCTTAGAGCGAGGAAGATGTCCATATAGTGCCTGTTTAAGTAAGGGTTGGGGAAAGGAAAGGGGGGAAATTCTTCCCCAACTCTTGCTGGGACACTGGTTTATTGGCATTGGGGTAGGAGAGCGCTTGGTTGCCAATGCCTGGTTGGAGGCTGGGTTGGTCAGGAGAGAGCTGAGGTGTCTGGCGGGCCGGCCCTCTGGAATTTGTCACAATATTGTTCTTTAACCATGTTAAAGTGCGGAGGCCTGCATCGGGGTACTTCCGAATTCTCTAGTCTCCCCTCTGACCGTCTTTCCCGTCTAAATCAACTGTTAAATCATATTTGTCTCCTGATGAAAAGTTTCTTTATCACTGCACGAATCAAGAGTAAATAGGTGAAAATGTATACAATAAACGCACAAAATGCATGAAAATAGTGGGAAATAATCATATTCTGGCATCTTTAACACTAAAATATAGTCTTACCAATTATTAGCCAAATTACCAAGCTCAATTGCTATCATCTCTCCTCTATAATTTCTCATAGTACCTGCAGCACCACTCCATCCCAGATATCCAAGGATACTGCCATCAGTATTCAGTTGAGCTCTTTACCATAGGGCTTTAGTGGCCTGTTTCCTTTGCTGAAATCCTTTCAGAAGACTATGTTCGAATGATTCCTCAGATATAGTAGTACTGCAGTAGCATTTGAAGAAAAATTGTATCCACATTGTCAGCTTATTATCACTAGGTAGCTTCTCTCTCATAGCTCTCCATAAGAGAAATGGGCATTTGAAAGGGATTCTTCTGTGCCAAATCATCTTGTTTGTGTAAGAAGGGATTCTGAACTTTCTGATCATCTTCCAAGCGGAAGAGCAGATAAAATTACCTGCCTGAGTAGCTGTCCATATTGGTTTATAAGGGGCATAACATCATGGATATGCACTTGAAGTACCTTTGACAGCAAATTAGTTAATAGAGTCTGTTGTAGAATCTCCTCATCTTGCTTGCCCTCTTTAATGAACTGTGATACTGTTGCACCCAATGGGTGTGACCAAGTGGTCAATGAAGTGGTTGAGAACCATGAGGTCTCAGATTCAAATCTCAGTGGAGGCAACAGAAAATACTACTCCCTCCGTTCTAATTTATGTGAACCTGTTTGATTGGGCAGAGAGTTTAAGAAAAAATGAAGACTTTATGAATTTGTGGTCCTAAACAAGTCAAAAAGGGGTGCAGAGTATTTGTTTGGTTATCAAAGCTTCTCATTAAGAGTAGAATGAGAAGTTTAAGCTAAATTGTTTCCAAATTTATAAAGAGGTCATTCTTTTTGGAACGGACCAAAAAAGAAATAGGTTCACATAAACTGGAACGAAGGGAGTAGATGATTTCTTCCCCTCTGCCTAAGCTTTGTTGGATAGAGTTATCTGTTGTTGGTGGGGGGTGGAAGATATCCGTGGAATTAGTCGAGGTGCGCATAAGCTGGCCCAACACCACGATTATTAAAAAAAAAAAGGTGGTTGTTGCTTTGATTGGCCTGATTCAAACATTACTGAAGCCTGAATTTGCAGTTTTCAACTCTCAAAATTGCTTGAATTTATCATAGGACAGAAGTTTATCTGATGTAGTTCTGATTGATAAGCTTATTGATCCGTGTTTCTTTCCTCAATCAGATATACTCGAGGACACCTGATCCAGGACCAAAATTTATAGAGAAATACAAAAACTACTTAGGTAGTTTCGGATATGATCCGAGCAAAATCAAAGACACACCACAAGACTGTGAGGTGAAGTCTACGAGTCAGCTGGCAGCAATGATGTCCATGCCAGGAATGCAACAAGCTCTAAGCAACCAATTCCCTGATTTAGAGTTGAAGGCCGCTGTCGAATTCAACCCATTCACAAGTGTTTTTGAAACTCTCAAGAAGCTTGTTGAGCTTTATTTCAAGTAGTGAAACCTTTCGTGTTTTATGACATATATTTTGTATCCTTGTATAGTTCTTATTTTTACAGACCAACCCTCTCCTCCCCAATTTGGTCCCTGAAGCCTCAGGTCAGCTATCTTATGACTTGTGGGTTCTAACACTTGATAATGCACATTGAAATAATGTTTGATTATGAATGAAATATTTTCCATAATTAAATACTATTTCACATTATGTATATTTTATGTGTGCGCGCGCGTCTGTGTATAAAAAAGATTTTTGGGGGCGGGGAATCTCAGTGTGGAATTGCAGGAGAAGAGTGTAGTGGTTGGGAACTAGAACATGATTAAACCTCTAAGCATAGAGATGAGTGTTTGTTGTTAGCCCCATTTCTTCAGTTTCTGGAATGGAATAAGGAGTTTCATGTTGACGCATCACTCTATGACATTGGTTCCATCTCTATTGAGTAGGTAATCATTTTCACTCGCTTTCAACTAGGACCTGTTTGGAAAGCCACCGTGTGATTGGATTTTGGTGTAATTGAGTATAATTACATAGTTTTGGCATGTTTGTCGGACCAAGTAATTACTTAATCAGAATGTAATTGGGTGTAGTTGAGGGGGTGTAGAGCTGAGAATTGCTGGTAATTACATGGTGTAATTACCAGGTTATTTTTTTAATCTCTTTTCTTTTCTTTTTAATTTACTTTTTATTTTTTTTCTTTTTTTCTTTTTCATTTTTTTAACTTTTATAATTCTTTGTTCTCAAATATTATTTTTTACATTACTTATTTTTTATTTCCTTATTTCTCATTTTCCAACCTTTACTTCACGTGTTTTTACATAATTTCTCATATTTTGTTTCTTTTTTAATTATTTTTCTTATTACACTTAGCTACGTTATTGTTTTAATTTTTCTAAAAAATTATACCTCGTAATCTTAGAAAGAATAAGTCATCCACAAACTTGATTTATAATGAGTGATGTCAAATTGAACTTTGTTATTGCATGTGGTTATACGCAAATTTAACTGTGTGAAAATGATATATTACTTTTTAATATTTAAATAGTACTCATTTTTCGACCTTTATTTTTTGTGATTCCATGTAGTTGCTCATATTTTTATTTTTATTATTTTCTTCATTTAGCAAAATTGTGCTATTATTCTAGTTTTGAAAATACTCCTCCTAATATTAGAAATAATGAATCATTAATAAACTTAGCATATAATGAGTGATGTCATTAAAGTAGAATCTCATTGTTGAATGAGGTTATAGACTTATGTTAAACTTAATGTATGTTATGTTGTAATTTTACATAAGAGTATTATGTTAAGTTTTTTTTAGATTTTGAATTTATGTTATATTTTTGCTTCCATTCATTTCCAATTAGAATTAATAGATTATTTTTCGTAAAATATTTGAGTAATATTATGGCATTATATTTATAAATATTAATCATATTATCAAGCATCCAGTCCATGATGTTCTTACAAAATAGTACTTTCAGTTTTTATGATTGATTCAAGTAAAATATTATTAATTTAAAAAATATTTATTAATTATTTTTACAATTAGTTACAAATATATGATTAATAATTAATATATTTTCAAGAAACAATATTTATATTAAATGTCAAATTTAATATTATTTATAAAGGAATATATTAGTTAAATCTTAACTTTTAATTTTTGATAATTAACTTTATATTTAAATTTAAATTAACTGTGTAATTACACTTGTGTCCCCAAACATTACACTTGTAATTATATTATGATAAACAAACATATCGTCGTAGTTACAATATTGTGTAATTATTAAGCTGTATAATTACTACCCTAATAATTACACTAAAATAAATATGCCAATTCCAATCACTTGATGACTTTCCAAACAGACCCTAGTGTTTTATGGTCACCACAGAAAATTTGCAACGGTTTGGTGCAATAGTATTTGTCACATTCAAATTTATGTTAGGCCTAAGCAGTTTTATGGCTCAGGCCAAATGGAACTTTGTGTTTAAGCTAAATGTCAACATTAAAATATAATTGTGGTTCATACTTAAAACTTAAAAGAAAAGGATGGAGTCAGTTTTATTAATAGTTTTCAATATTGAAGTTAAAAACCATTTTATTTACAACTTTCTTTACCTTCAACAAGCTGCTGTGACTTTAAAACTTAAAAGACTTTTTGTTAAAATTTAATTTTATTCTTCATTGCAAATTACGCTAATTATTTTATGTTTCTATCATGTATTCGGTAAAAATTGAGGATACCCGATTTTTTATGGCGTCGAGGGTATGCCTCGAGATTGAACCTGTATCGAAGCAAGTTCGGGTTCGAGGAACGTGAAGACCGAGGGATCGAGATCAGGCTGGATCAACGTCGCAGTAACAAAATCACGAGATATCCGCAATCGACCACCAATCCCGGCGAGAATCTCGGAATCGATAGATACATTAACGGTTAATATCAATCATATATTTTACTTCTGAAATTAGAGTCATACCTTATTTAGGATTCCTCTACTATATAAAGAGGAACCCTATTCATTTATAACAAACATTATCATTGTTATCATCATACGCACTTACCACTTACTGTGATGACCCAAAAAGTCATCTCTCATTTTATAAGTCAAAACTGTGTTCCGAGGCCTTGAAAACCTCCTTTTATCTCACCTCATTTTTCATGCGCAGTCCGGGCGTATATCCGAAAAGCTTTTATATGAAAAACTGAGAAAAATGCTAATTTTGCCTTTAAAAATTGAATTTAAGTTGACTTCGGTCAATATTTTGGGTAAATGGACCCGGACCCGTGATTTGACGGTCCCGGAGGGTCCGTAGGAAAATGTGGGACTTGGCGTATGCCCGAAATTGAATTCCGAGGTCCTAAGCCCGAGAAATGAATTTTTGAAAGAAATTGTTTTACTGAAATTATAAGAGTTTTTGGAAATTTGATTATATTTGAAATTGATAGTATCGGGCCCGTATTTTTGTTCCGGAGCTCGGTACAGGTTTAATATGGTATTTGAGTGATGCCTGTAAAATTTGGTAAGAAACGGAGGTCATTTGACGTGATTCGGACCCGTAGTTGTGAAATTTGAAACTTTGAAAATTCTTGAGATTTTTCTTTGATTTCTATGTTAAATTCGTTGTTTAAGATGTTATTTTGGCGATTTGATCGCACGAGTAAGTCCGTAGGATATTTTTAAGGTTGTGTACATGTTTGGTTTGGAGTCCCGAGGGCTCGGGTGAGTTTCGGATAGGCGTCAGAGTGTTTTTGGACTTAGAAAATTTGGTGAGGGTGATGTTTCTGGCATCTGGTGTTTTGTTCTATGCGAACGCGTGGTAACCCACGCGAACGCGAAGAGTAGTGGGGTTGGGGCTGGGATTTACTCTATGCGAATGCATTGGCCACGACGCGAACGCGGAGCCCTGGGTAGGTTGCTCTATGCGAACGCGTCTAGGCCCTCGCGAACGCGCTACTTTAAGGGAGCTGGAACCCTAAGCGAACGCGAAGGCCGGG
>ML372001.1:0-39086 GCA_005239525.1 Nicotiana knightiana | reverse complement strand
GGGGGGGGGGGGGGGGGGGGGGGTGAGCCTACGCGAACACGACATACCTCACGCAAACGCTCAGAAGGTCTGTCCAGCCCACTTAAAACAGTAGAAAAATGGAATTTTAGCCATAACTCCATATTTTCAAAACCAAGGAAGCTTAGGGGCGATTTTTGAAGAGGGATTCCACCACCAAGTGCTAGGTTTGTGTTCTTAAACTCGTTTTCTTCATTTTCCATTAACACCCATTAGATTTATAGGCTTAATCTTGTTTTTGAAGGGTAGAAATTAGGGATTTTAGGAGAATTAGGGATTTTATAAATTTGGGAATTTAGACCTCATTTGGGGTCGAATTCCGAAACTAATTATATATTTGGGCTCGTGGGTGTATGGGTGATCAGCTTTTGATCCGAACCTCGTGTTTTGACCAAGCGGGCCCGGGGTCGATTTTTGATATTTTGGGAAGAATGATAGAAAACTCATAATTAAGCATTGGGATTGAATTATTTAGCATTTATTGATATTATTAAGCTGATTATGTCTAGATACAATTGAATTGAAGGCGAATCCTAAAGGGAAAACGGTAATTGAGGCTTGAGTTTGGTCGTGGAATTCGAGGTAAGTGTTTGGCTTAACCTTAGTTTGAGGGAATATGTATTATGTCTTATTTGCTACATGTTAGTATAATGTGCAACGTATAGGTATGGTGACAAGTATCTATACATTCGTGTCAAGCATGTCGTGAGTCGAATATTGTGATTTTTGTGATTTTTCATTAAGTATTACTTGAGTTTGATTTGACAATTATCTATATTGGTGGTGTTTTCGTTGGTATTGATAATTGTGGAGTATTGGTTCAAGTTGAGAATTACTACGTGAAATTGAGTAACTAGGTGAGATTGGTTATAACTGTTTTCCTTGCCGGGATGATGTTGATTCTACTGTTGACTCCCTTGCCGGGACGTTATGGTTGTATTATTGTGGTTTGTATTGTTGATTTCCTTTCCGGATTGTTGTTATTGATTTGTTTGGGTGAGGAAGAGTGTAAAACATGAAGGGTGATGCCGTTTATGATATTGTGAGAGAGGGTAAAAGCACGAAGGGTGATGCCGTGCCAGCTTATGATATTAAAAGCACAAAGGATGATGTCGTGCCGTGCCGTATTATGATATTAAAAGCACGAAGGGTGATGCCGTGCCGTTTCTTGATTTACTGTGAGGATGAGAGTAAAAGCACGAAGGGTGATGTTGTGCATTCTATTTATTATTTGGTGAGGATGAGAGTAAAAGTACGAAGGGTGATGCCATGCACTTGTTTTGTGTTGTTACTTCTGTTGTTTAAATTGATATCTAATTTGTTGCTTTACTTTGTTATTTCCATCATTTGATATTTCCTCCCCTCAGCATGTTCCCCTTTCTTTGTATTTAGCTGCTTATTTCTTGTTGTTATTATTTTCTCCGTATATGATTAAACTGCACAGGTTTAGTTGGTTGTCGTGTCCTAGCCTCGTCACTACTTCGCTGAGGTTAGGCTCGTCACTTACTCAGTATATGGGGTCGGTTGAGCTGATGCTACACTCTACACTTTTGTGCAGATCCCAATACAGGACCCTACGGACCTTAGAGTGAGGAGGCTACCTTCAGTCCATTTGGAGATTCCGAGGTAGTCCTGCAGGCGTCCGCAGGCCTTGGCGTCCCCTCCTACTTTATTTCCAGTCTGTTCTTCTTTATTCTGAGACAAATGCATTTATTTTGTTCAGACCTTTATATGTAGTATTCATAGACAGTCCGTGAAGTTGTGACACCAAATTCAGGGTTTAGTATTATGAATTTCGTAATGGCATTTAATCAAGTTGTTAGACTTTGTTTTCTTTCACACTTTTATTTCCGTTGATTTATACATCACCTGTTATCTGTTAAAAAATAAATGAATGAGGTAAATAAACATTAACGTTGGCTTGCCTAGCGGGTTCAATGTTAAGCGCCATCACGGTCCCGACGGTGGGAAATTTGGGCCGTGGCACTTACACCATTACTGAGAAATACAAAGCACTCTGCTCTTTTATTCGCTTTGAACTCTTTATAGTTCTTATTGTTCATATTACTATTGTTTCTCTTACTGTTCTTCACACTTGATCTCGAGTCTAATCCAGATCGGGGTCGAAAACTTACAATTACTCGGGTTTGATCCATTTAAATCATTTAGCTCCCTTATTAATTTAGTTATTTATCAATTAGCATTGAATTAGATCACATATCCTTATAACCACATTACAAGTTTAATTGTTCAGTGTTAATTCTTGTATAACACACTATTTTACGCTTGTTTCTTGTCAAGAATTTTGTTTTCAGGATAAATCATGTCAAACTCACAAAACACAGCTACACATGGTGACAACGGCCTCGAACTCTACGGTGACAATGAAAATGTTATCGCTCCGGGAATCGAGGTTCCACAGGCTGACCTCGGAGGAGCACTGCCCACCAACCCGGTCGATATCGGTTCACATATTAATTTGAATGCAGATTTAGGCGGGGACCCCAATGGAAGCATACGCAGAGAGGGTCGAACTGACTGTCGAGGTACTCTGGGCAGAGGATATGAAGGTGTTAGTCTCCAAGTTATATTTGAAATGCTGCAAGCCCAACAGAACGCCATTGCCCAGTTGCAAAACCAGCACGTGGCTCCGAATAGGGTAGAACAAGAGGCTACTCGCCATACCGAGCCAGTGCCTGAAAGGTAGGGCGATAATACTTCGATAACTGACCCTGCTATAACGAGAATGCTCGAGGAGCTTACTAAGAGGACAGATTCGGGAAAAAAGAAATCGAGGCCAACGACAAGAAGGTGGAAACCTATAACTCTCGAGTTGTAAGATTCCGGGGGCACCACCCGTCCTAAATGGAATGGACTCCAAAAAATTTGTGCAAAAACCATTCCCTCCAAGTGCGGCTCCGAAGCCCATACCAAAGAAGTGCAGGATGCCTGATATACCAAAATACAACGGGACCTCGGACCCCAACGAGCACGTTACCTCTTATACGTGTGCTATCAAAGGAAATGAGTTGGAAGACGATGAAATTGAGTTAGTATTGCTAAAGAAATTCGGAGAGACCCTGTCGAAGGGAGCTATGATTTGGTATCACAACTTGCCACCGAACTCTATCGATTCGTTCTCCATGTTGGCAGATTCATTTGTAAAGGCACATGCTGGAGCTATAAAAGTTGCAACGAGAAAATCGGACCTCTTCAAGGTGAAACAGAGGGATAAGGAGATGCTACGAGAGTTTGTATCTCGATTACAAATGGAACGTATGGAGTTTCCACCAGTTACCGATGATTGGGCTATTCAGGCTTTCAACCAGGGATTAAACGAGCAGAGTTTGATCGCATCACGCCAAATAAAGCAAATTTGATAGAGTACCCGCTGTGACTTGGGCAGATGTTCACAACCGATATCAATCAAAAATTAAAGTCGAGGACGATCAACTGGGAGCCCCCTTAGGTTCAGTGCATCCTAATCGGTCAACAGGTAAAAACCAAAGAGATGTTGATAGAGAATCAAGGCCAAATAAAGATCGGTATCAGCCGTACATTTCAGATAGAAGGAATAACCATATGGGACGTAATTTTGCCCGGAACGACCGGAGGGGTGACCGAGGAAAGAATTCTCGGGGACTCATGAGCATAACTGGATTTGACAAATATGCAGATCCTGCAGAAGCATCCCGATTATTGGAGTACAATTTCAGTGTCGATGCCTCGATATTAAAGACACTAGGTGGCCAAGACCTATACAAACTGATCCCTCTCAAAGGAATCCAAACCTGATGTGTAAGTACCATGGCACGCATGGCCATGGGACCGAAGACTGCAGAGAGTTGAGAGAGGAAGTAGCTCGACTATTCAACGAACTTCACCTTTGAGAATTCCTCAGTGAGAGCCAAAAATCACTTCAGGGAAAGAGACGCCAATAGAAAGAACGAGCAAGAAGAACCTCAGCATGTGATGGGTCGATGTCCCAAAAGGACCTATATTCAAATGCACCAAAGTATCGATCACAATGGAGAAATAGACTCGAGACTATGTGCCCGAAGACACCCTCTCATTCTATGACAATGAAGCAGAAGGCATCTCACAGCCGCACAATGACGCCCTGGTAATTTCTATTTTGCTAAATAAAATTCAAGTTAAACGTGTTCTCGTGGATCTAGGTAGCTCAACAAACATAATCAGATCGAGGGTCGTAGAGCAGCTCAGCCTGCTAGACCAGATTTTACATGCATCACGAGTCCTAAACGGCTTCAACATGGTTGTGAAACAACAAAGGGAGAAATAATCTTGCCAGTAAACGTGGCTGGGACCATCCAAGACACAAAATTTCATGTCATCGAAGGTGACATGAGGTACAATGCACTGCTCGGAAGGCCATGGATCCACAACATGAGGGATGTACCGTCGACCCTTCACCAAATGATGAAGTTCCCAACAGTGGATGGTGTGAAAATGGTTTATGGGGAACATCACGCAGCAAAGGAGATGTTTGCAGTCGATGATGTGATGCCGGTACCAGCACCTTCGACTTCAGAAAAGTTGATCACCAAAGATAAGCAAGTGGCCAAATAGTAATCACCGTCCCCAGCCTCGACCAAATCGGATAAGCAGGTAATCGAAGATGATGAAGAAGATTTTCTCACTCCTCAAAATTTCGTCATTCCCGAAGAATCGGATGCAATGAAATCGATGGTCGAAGAGCTGGAACAGGTGATACTCATCAAGTATCTACCCGAATGAAAGGTATACCTGGGAACGGGGTTAACCCCCCGAATTCAGGAAAAAACTCATTCAATTTCTTATTGATAACATGGATTTCTTTGCATGGTCCCATTTGGACATGACAGGAATCCCACCCGAGATTACAACTCATCGGTTGATCCTGGATCCCAAGTTCAGACCAATAAAGCAAAAGAGAAGGCCTCAGTCCGAGGTGTAGCACGCCTTCATAAAGGAAGAGGTAACTAAACTTCTTAAAATAGTGTCAATTTGGGAAGTCAAATATCCCGAATGGTTAGCCAACATAGTCGTAGTCCCCAAAAAGGGAACAAACTTAGGATGTGTGTAGATTATAAGGACCCGAATAAAGTATGTCTGAAAGACTCTTTTCCTTTGCCTAACATCGATCGAATGATCGATGCTACAGCTGGCCACGAGGTACTTACTTTTCTCAACGACTATACTGGGTACAACCAAATCCAGATAGACCTAGAAGACCAGGAAAAAACTTCTTTTATCACTAAGTATGGAACTTACTGCTATAATGTAATGCCTTTCAAGCTAAAAAATACGGGGGCTACATATCAATGCCTAGTCAAGATGTTCGAAGAAAAGATAGGAAAATCAATGGAGGTTTACATTGACCACATGTTAGTTAAGTCCCTGCGCGCAGAGGACCATTTGACTCATTTGCAGGAGACATTCGAAATCTTGAGGAAATAGAACATGAAGCTTAACCCAGAAAAGTGTGCCTTCGGGGTTAGCTCAGGTAAATTCCTCAGCTTCATGGAGTCAAATTGGGGGATCGAGATTAATCCCGATAAGATCAAATCCATCGAGGACATCACCGACATGGACAATGTAAAAGCCGTTCAGAGGCTAACCGGACGGATAGTCGCCCTAGGCCGGTTCATATCGAGGTCGTCAGATTGGAGCCACATGTTATTTTCCTCACTTAAAAAGAAAAATGATTTTACATGGACTCCGGAATGTCAACAAGTATTATAGGAATTGAAACGGTACCTATCGAGCCCACCTTTGCTCCACACCCCAAAGGCAGATGAGAAGCTATACCTATACTTGGTAGTGTTCGAGATAGCGGTAAGTGGAGTATTAGTTCGAGAAGAACAAGGTATGCAGTTTCCAGTTTATTACGTGAGTCGGACCTTAGGAGATGCTGAAACCAGGTATCCACACCTAGAAAAATTGGCACTTGCATTAATAAGCGCATCTAGAAAGCTAAAGCCATATTTTCAGTGTCATCCTATATGTGTTATTACCATATATCCCCTTCGAAATATATTGCACAAGCCTGAGTTATCGGGCCGATTGGCTACGATATTGAATATCAATCCCAAACGATCATCAAGTCTCAAATATTAGCAGACTTCGTGGCAGACTTTTCGCACAACCCTCGTACCCGAAGTGGAAAAGGAACTTCTGCTAAAATTGGGTACATCATGGGGGGTATGGACCCTCTTCACGGACGGAGCCTCGAACATGAAAGGATCCGGGCTTGGTATTGTTTTGAAACCGCCTACGGGCAATGTTATTAGACAATTGATTAAAACTTCCAAACTGACTAACAACGAGGCCGAGTATTGTCGCGCCCCCGTTTTTCCTCTCCTTTAGGATTAGTCAGGGTTTTTGACATTATTGGGACAACTCATTTCCTTTTGGGAAAAGGGATGTAAGGAATTTGAAGAGTTGCCACCTAACAAATTAAGGTGCGTTAGGGCACCTACTTACGGGTCATTTATAACACTAATTGTATAACCAGAGATTAGGTAAGGGCTTGAAGTTACTTCAAAGGGAAGGTGTTAGGAACCCCTCGAAGTCCACAACTGTGGGTCCTGGCAAAACTTACTTTGTGAATTAATCAGGTGCAAATAAGCAGTCTAAGCACACATATGTAAATGAATAAAGGTTTTAATAGATTAGAAGTCTAAGCACACATATGTAAATGGGTGAAAGGGGTCCTAAGTTGTTTATCCTATAGGATCATATCCATGAAATGCCCGATAATCACTCCTCAACGAGGGTGTACACGTTGCATTAGTGCACAGGTCATCATATCCTTTTCTACCCATTATCCCACCCCTTAGCGGTTATATAAGCGAGTTGATTAACGAACTCTAAGCGTGTTGTTACCCATCCCTTCCTTGTGGTCCCGGAGGAGTTTAGGACCTCTAAATCTGGCAGTTCTAGACAACCCCTAAGGTATTCAAAAGGGAAAATCTAGGCGACAACAAATAACACATAGGACAATAAAATAGGGGAAGCAGTTAAGGGGCTCATGTTTGCCTCCACATATATAGACAAATAAGAAGCACGCCTCAAACACAGATTCAGGTAATTTCAGAGAAAGAGTCCTAGGACAGGATGTCTAGGTGAACATTAGTGTACAGAATATGCAACACTGTTTTACAAACTCAATGGCAGGGTCCTAATCAGTTTTCCTACTGATTTTAAATCATGTAAAAACTTAGTAGTAAACAATCAAAAACCGCAGTTTCCAGTTTTATATAAAGGACCTTAATCACCTAAGGCTTGCCTAGGCGTGGGACTATATGCAATCTCAATTACAGGGGCTGTTTAAACAGTTTGAGATTATTCAACCTATAGGCATGCTGGATCTAGGCGATATAGATTATAACAGGTGATTTATACCAATTTGTATTTAGAGACATGATACCTACGCGTGAGGCTGTTTTAAACCTTTTCATGGACAGTTATTTATCTAGTCAAAATAGACATGATTCAAAACGGATGCAAACAGAGTCCTAAGAACAGGATATCTAATGCACATAGAGATGACTATTTTATTAGGCAGTTTTAATGGCCTAGTGGCATGATTTCTAAATGATCATGAATTATACAGAATCAGAAAAAGAGTGATGGTTTACCACATGTTTCTAATATGAAAAGCAGTAAACGTGAGTGCCCTAAACCATGATATCTAATGCACATAGAGATGACTATTTTATTAGGCAGTTTTAATGGCCTAGTGGCATGATTTCTAAATGATCATGAATTATACAGAATCAGAAAAAGAGTGATGGTTTACCACATGTTTCTAATATGAAAAGCAGTAAACGTGAGTGCCCTAAACCATGATATCTAATGCACAACTTCAACATAGTTTTAATGCAAATAACATAGCAATCCTAGAACATGATTTCTAGTGCATCACACAAGCCTAGAACATGATTTCTAGAGCGGATTAGCAAAATGTAAAGCCTATAGACATGATTTCTACCCGACTTTACCCCACTGGATCATATATCTACCCTCCCTTTTCACTAATTACCCCAATATCTGTTACAAAGGATTATTACAGACCAGGATTACATAAATTACATAAATGAAATATAAATTAAACTATAGGTAGCCTGAAGCAGGCCCAAATCAAACCTGGTAAGGCTAGGCCTTCAATGATCTCAAATGCTAAAGGATTTCATAGCTAGATTTGTGTCCAGGTGTGTCAGAGTTCCCTAAGGACCTCAAGGATCCTGGGTAGTGCTCACACCCAGACTTTTCACAATAAGGATTGAGTATGTGCAATGTGGAATGGCCAGCCCCAGTGTGCCAGAGTTCGAAGGAATCTCATGGGATTCCTAGGCAGTACACACACTAGAGGGGCATAACCTATTGACCTAATATTAAAGTGGGAGTGCTTGACATAGTTTTGAAAGAGTGAAAAACAGTATAACTTTAAAAGATTTTATGGGATAGAAACCAGTTTTAAGAGAATACCAAGAGTGAAACCATTTAAGCGGATAGTAAGAACACATTTTGAAATCAGTTCTGAAGAGAGCAAGTTTAGCACATAGTCAATCGGTCATAGAATACATAGACATTGAACAAACTAATATCACACAGGGATGAGAGGGGTTAGGAGCATATAGGAGTCACATTAGGGTACATGAACGAGGTATAGAGGAATCATGTAGACAGCAACTGCATTGGACATTTAGGGGTCTTAGAGGCTTAGCAGGTTAGTCGAGGATAATAAGCAGTTTGGACATAGAGCATAGCTGAATGTAGAAAACATGACATGTCTTAGACAGGATTAGGTATACAGGCAGGGTCAATCAAATAACCAACATGATTACATAGTTAAGGGATTAAACAGATATTAACAAACAGGCTGGTTAACTATCAGATAAATAGGTGAAGTGTAGACATGCTAATCATACATTGAACAGGATAGAACTTAGACATGCTAGGGAATGAAGTAAACAGGAAAAAAAATTTGATTCATGGGCAATGAACTAGTGCAGTAATGAAACACATAGAGTTTGGGTTTCAAAATTTAAAGACATACCAGTTAAAGAAGAGAGCATAGAATGTAAAGCAGGTGCAGTTCAATATCTAGCCTTGGCTTACAGCCGGCTAGATCAGTGATTATCACAAGTAACAGAGAAACAAAAGAGAGAGTTTGAGTGTAAGTGTGTGTTTTTTGAACTTGTGTTCGTGTCCTTGAAGTGAGAATAGAGGAGAGTATATATAGTAGTTAAGAGTAAAATAGAATAAGGTAAAAGAGATCAATCACTTAGAAATTAAGGAAATCACTTAATCAATTCACACGCCAAATCAGTGTAGTCTTCTCTTAATTAAGAGTAATTACCAGACGGTAAAGGGCAGGATACATTTAAGGAAAGAAAATCGAGTGAGAAATTAGGGGTAAATAGACAGGAGTTCAATTAAGGAAGCAATCTTGAAGAATCAGTAAGTATCACAGCTAATCAAATAAGGTAAGAAAAACTAATTAAGGTCATAAATAAGGGAAATAATCAAGAATCAGCACATAAGTTTAGCAGAGCAGATCAGTAAATCAGGATCCAAAATAATACTGATTTAAGGGAGGAAAATATAGGTTTCCAACAATAAACAAATAGGCTAAATAAATTTCATAAACACAAAAATCAGTCGAGAAATCGAATCAGAAACCCTAATAGAGACGTACTAGGGTAAAAATCACAAGGCATTTAAATTAGACTAAGGAGAAATCATGAGAATCAAAGCACAGAACGAAACACTGTAATAAGTGTTGATACCCAATTTTTCCTCAAATTATTTTTAAACTTGTATATATACTTTCAAAATCGCTCTTTACAGTAACTGGTATTTTCTCATAGTTTTTCGTATTTTTATCAAATTATTTTACAGTTTATTTAATACTTTATATTCCATAATTATTCATAAATGATATAATTTCAAATCATTTTCTTTCTCAACATGTTATTTTGATCAACAGTCCAGATCAGTGTTACCATAATTAAACCTAATCACTACCCCCCCGACCCCTCATTCTATCAACACTCATTCTCTCTCTATCTCTCTATGTTACTCTCTAGTTCTCTCTAGAATCCTCCGTTGGCTTCTCTTCTCCGATGGAGTCCGGTCATCTTCTCCGGCTGGTTCTCACCAGAAACCATGGCTCCTCATCGTCTCATCGCTATTTGTCCACTTTGCACCTGTCCAGTGATAGTCTGGGGATCTCAGGCGAACCTGGATCGGTCCAACTCATCTCCCATGGTCCCATGCGACTTTTCGGCCTCCCTGGCTGTTTGGGTAAGGATTACGACCTGTTCCGGCATAGGCCGGTGCCGTCTTTGAGGTTCTTCCTACTTCTTTGGGTTCCACGAAACCCTAATGCTATGTCTTTCAATTTATTCTAGATCTACTTTAGATCTATAGTATTACGAAGCTTTTATGTTTTTCCTTGAAAACTTTCATCTTTAAACGATCTTTCAATTTTTAAAACTAGGGTTTCACAAACCCCTTTCAAAAATCGATTTCTTTTACTTCTGCTTTAATGTTATTCTATGCTTTTCTCTGTCAATACGTTTTGATTCAAATCTTCTTACTGAAAACCCCAATTTTTAGGGTTTCAGTCTGTCTTGTTTGCTATGTTTAGCCAATCTGTATAAAGTCTCTATGTGCTCTATGGTTCTTACTCTAATTCATGGTTAGGTTTCCTGAATCTCTACTATTCCTCTCGCTTCGGGTTTCTCTAAACTCTGGTGTTGATTATCATTTAATGGGTCTGATTATTGATTTAATGGTCGTTTATCTGATACTCCTTACTGACTCTGTGTATCTCTTTGCATAATTGTGATGTTTTCTTCGAACCTATGACTTTGTATGTTCTGTACTAATTTGTCGAATTGTTTCCCTTGATTGTGTGATACTTTCCTTGATTATGCCTGATTCCCTGTGATTTCAATTACAGTCGAGATTCCCTCGACTAATTTTCAGAATTAAACTCGTACTTTTCTTTTGTGAATATGCTATCAGTTTTACTTTCCTTAATTATGTGTTATGAACCTGGTCTTTATTACATACTCCATGCTTTTACTACCCCAGTTATGGTAAAATCACTCTAGTTGATTCCTTTCCCTGATTTAACTCTGATTGGCCTGCTTGAACTTGACTCCCAAATTAAAGGAAGTCCAGGCCTTTAATTGATACTGATTGGTTATTATTTCCATAATTATATTAGACTAATTATTCCTTACCTTATTCTCTTTACTCGTTTTCAGAATTATAACAACCCTAATCTCTTTAGCATAATACAACCAATAGATACACGAACACACACACAAACAGTACTCGTATTGCTCATAACTCTCACTTGCTTTGCTTCATATTCTCTCTTGTTCTTCTGGCTACTCAGTCGGCTGAAAGCTAAGACATAAAAACCTACTGTTGCTCTATTTCTCTGCATACCATTGTCCTATTGCTCTACTTCTCTGCACCTTGTTGTTCTATTCTTACTCCTAACTGGTATGTTTCTAGTTTAAGTTTATAGCATCCAACTCAACATGTTTCTCACGTCTATTTGTCTATGTGATTCCCTTTTCCCTTTAATCTAACATGTCCATTGCTTTCCCTTATATGTTTCCATCATGAATCTGCCTGACTCCCAACACTACGAGCATGTACCCCCCAACACTTAGTTATTATGTAAATCCTAATCTTGGACCTAATATGTGACTCTGTTTGACACCCCCTCAATCTAATGCTGCTAGATTCCTGGCATGAACATTCTGTGATAACTAGGTTGTGATTGTTTAAACCATATAGCACTAGCCTAAGGACTATTTGTGTGCAAGTCTGCTTCTACTATGTGACTTATTTGTCCCCCAGTCCCCCTATCCCTATTTGTGTTTGCTTCCGAAACCATGTATGTTTTGGGTTGCTGATTTTCCTGTTTTCTTTCTTCTTCAACCAGTTTTTATAAAACAAACTCTCATGTTGTTCTCTAAAGCTATTGTCAAAATAGTTTTTTTAACAAAATCTACTTTTCAAACTCAACTCTTTTCTAAACTATAGGCACATCTTACTACTCTTAGTTCTAAGTTCAGCCCCCTTCATGTGAGCACTGCCTTGGGGACCATTTGAGTACCCATTGAACTCTAACACACAAGGCTTGCATTCCACACCGCACTTACTCATTCCTGGCTAGGGTACTTGGGTGTGAGCACTGCCTGGGGTCTTCTGAGATCCTTAGGAACTCTGACGCACCTGGGTTACAAAAGGTCATGGCATATGGAATGTTTGGATCTGGATACTTGGGCCTACTGTTAGGATCTCTATAGTAACTTCTTATTTTTATTTTGTGTAATTCGTGCAAGGCTGGTCTGTAATAATTAAATGTAAATATGGTTATGGGCTGGATAGTTAAATGGGCGGGGTTGTGCATGCTTAGTATAATTATGGGTAGAAACCATGCTATAGGATTTATTTTGTATATGTGTGCAATAGCTACCATGCTTAGGAATACTTGCCATGCATGCATTAGAGAACATGTTTTAGGCCCGTTCATCTCAGCATCTTTGCCATACTCATTCCTCACTTAGAACTCATGTTCGTAGTTAAATAACTATAAAATGGTTGTTATAATGTTACTGTCTCTGCGTTTTCACGATCACCATGTCTAGAAATCATGTTTTAGGTTAAAACATTAATCGTCAATATTTGCATTAGAGATCATGTTACCCTAGGAATTCATTCTCAGCATGCTCATATTACCTATGCAAAACTCATGTGTTAAGGACGTACTGCTATTTGCATTAGAAATCATGTGCTAGGTTTAACAACTTAACTACGCTTCTGTATTTCCTGTTTCGAGTCAAAAAGATGTGTTAATAAGTAAAGTCCGCCCTAAAAATAATAGATCGTGATTTCTGAAAACGTTTGTGCATTTAGAAAAGCATGCATATGTTTGCATCATTCTACACCCTGTACGCATTTAGATATCCTATTTTGTAGGATACTGCATTCACATTAGTTTAAATACTCACTCCTTTACCACGATTAGGTCTAAACAGGATGACTGGAGTTTGTTAAACCCGCCTAGGCAAGACTTAGGGATTAAGTTTATTAAAACTGAGAAAACTGTCTTTTTGTATTGTTTGGCTAATTACAGATCAGAATTCATAGTCTAGAACTGGTAAAAAGACCTCTTCTGAAACTCAGTAATCATACTGCCCCATTATTGTATTCTCACTTAGACATCCTGCCTTAGTTTCTGAAATGTAAAGACCTCTTTGTGTTTGAGTCGTGCTAGTTATGTGTATTAATTTGTGGAGGAATTCATGAGCCTCGTATCTGCTCCTGTGTGTCCCCTGTACTTGCAGTCCTAAATGTTTTATTTGTCGCTTAGAATTTTTCCTTTAAACCTAGGGGTTCTGCCTAGTACCTACCCTTTAGGATAGTAGTCCCAACTTCCTCCAGGGCTGATTAGATGGGGATGGGTAATAGCACGCAATAGAATCCGTGACCAACATACGCTTTAATTACCTTCACGGGGTGGGAAGGGTAGAATATGGATATGATGACCGATGCGCTAATACCATGTGTAGCCCCTCTTTGAGGAGTGATTACTGGGCATTGCATTGATGTGATCCGTATTACTTTAAACCTAGGATATTTTTTCAAATGTTTACTTCTAATTTATTTTAAACTTTCAATAAAACTCCGATGCTTGTTTGAAATCCCCTCTTATGTGAGCCTTGCTTGTTATTTGCTCATTGTCTGAATTCACGAAACCATTTGGCCGAGACCCACAGTTGTGGATCCTGAGGGGTGCCTAACACCTTCCCCTTGGGATAACTTCAAGCCCTTACCTAATCTCTGGTAATGCAAACTAGTTCATGAGTTAATTACTCAAGGTGCCCTAACGCACCATAAAATCGTTAGGTGGCGACTCTTCTTTTAAACTTCTTCCTTCCAAAGGAGTTTTTCCCCAAAAATGTCGAGAACCCAATCTCCGTGAGGAAAGAAAGGGGCGCGACAGCATGGCGACTCTGCTGGGGATTATAGGCTCTTACCATTTCAAATTGTTTCGTGAATTTATGCCTTTATTTTAAATACTTGCACCCTTTTCTATTCCCTTTGCATGCAATTAATTATTTACTTCGAGTATTTATTTTCCAAAATGTAACTGACATGTCTCTTTGTTTCCTTTTTGTAACTGCTTTAAATCATTATTACTGTTTTTACCGCTTTCTTTAACGTGCAAATACGTGACAACTTGTTATAAATACTTATTGAATAAATCATGCTCAACATTCATACTCCACTCGTGCCAAACAAAATACTATAACAATGCTTGACGAGTGGTTGCGCCCTTCCTATATTATCACCTCCTAAATTCGGAAAGGCTTATTAGCGGTAAAACCAGTCGATCAGCGGTGCAGTCGACGGTTCCATGCCTTTCCCCTTTGAGTTGTCCGCTCAAAGAAACCGGTCTAAAACCACATAGAAACCTTAATTTGTCGAACTGTTGCATGCATCATGGTCAAACCTAGTCAAAGCTAAAGTGTAGTCCGCACGACAGCTTTTAAGATAGCCTTATCCAAAAGTCCACCGGGTTTCCCTGAACCCAAATGGACGCCCTCACGTTCTATGCATTTATTTGGAGAACTAAATGTTTCTTGCTAATTATTGACGTTAAATAGTCGAGTCCGGTGGGGGTAAGGTCCTAATCTATTTTTTTTTGAAAAAAAAAATGAGGCACGAAGTCCCCAGATTCAGCATGGTCTCCAACATTCACCCAAAATTGCTGAGTTGGTGGGAGGATTTACACTCTAGCGACAAAGCTATCGTCAGGAAACATTTGGGTAATCTACCATCACTTTTGGAAATCCAGCCTAACAAATTATAGTAGAGGCTGCTACCCTATTCTGGGATCGCGAAAGGTCTGTGTTCCACTTTGGGAACATCAAAATGGCACCGTTGATAGAAGAGATAGGAGGGTTGGCTAACCTAGTATGGAAAACACCAGGGTTGCTAATGCCTCAGAACCGCATAGGGAGAAGTTTCCTCAAAATGATGGGTCTGAAAAAGGACGTGGAGTTGGTATGTCTGGAGGATTCGTACATTCCTTTTGATTACCTGTACGAACGGTATGGCTACCGTACCTACCATGACGAGTTTGTTATCACCTCTCTACGACACGTCCATCGCCGAGTGTTCGTGTTTATGGTCTGCGTTTTGGGATTGATCGTGTTCCCGATGAAGAAAGAAAGGATCCATACCAGGTTAGCCGTGGTAACTAAGACCGTAATGAAAGGGTTAAATGGGCAATATTTCAGCATTGTGCCCATGATCGTTGCAGATATGTACCGGGCTTTAGAAAAATATCAACAAGGAGCAAAATATTTCGAGGGTTGCAATCTGTTACTCCAACTCTGGCTTGTAGAACATATCCAAAAAGAGGAATATCGACAGGACATCCACCGCCGAATGTGGGATGACCACATCGCTTTCCATCACCCAAAGCGAATGAACTATATCCCTGACATGTTCGCTCAACCCGAGGACGCCGAAGGATGGGTCAAGCTCTTTGATAACCTGACTGAAGAACGAGTTCAGTGGATGTCGGAATGGTTTCCAACAGATGAGTTCATCATTCGATCTCGAGATGTATCATTTCTGGTATTGATTGGTCTCAGAGGGACCTACCCTTACGTCCCTCTTCGAGTTATGATGCAGGCAGGAAGGAAACAAGTCATCCCTAGTGTCGAGAAGATGATCCATCTCCGAGCCGACTTTCAAAACAATGACAGTCCTCACAGGTGCCAAGCTCATCACTTATGGCACTGCAAGGTTATACTCGAGAAAGACACCATTGAGCCGGACAGGTATCACGCCGGTTATACCCCTTTCGATCCGGGTTGGTTGGAAGAAGATCTGGGTGGTCAGAGCAAGCCAGGGTACGTCCGAGGTCACAAGATTGTAGATGAAAGGGCTGAAGCACAAGTCAAGTTCAACCGGTTGCGTAAAAGGATCCGGGAGAATGAGGATGATCACCACAAGATACATGAGTCCCACAAAAGACTGATCGAGGAATAGAAAGACATGGCTATTAGCGCCAACAAAAGGCTGGGATATTTGGAACGAGGTAAAATCGATTTAGAAGAAAAGTTCATCAAAAAGGTTGAAGATTGTCAAAAGGATGGAGGAGCTGTAGGGGGATACTTAGCCAGAACTTATCTGCTGCTGGGACTCCGCGAGCTGGGAAAGCTGTTAGAAGAAAGCAGGAATGCCGAATCCGGGGAAGGTCCTTCTGGGACCAAATAGGATAGGATTTCTTTTTTTCCCCTTTTTATCAATGTAATAAGGCCAATGGCCACTAGTGACTTTATTTCCTGCTTACTATTTTAGTGTCGTTTTGGATTCGTCTATTTCTACATTAATGAAATGAGGCATTTTGGCATCTAAGTTCTCCAAATCAACTTGTCGCTAGGCCTACCTCGGGCACAAAAGAGGTCCCCAAGTTAGGACGCGCTTTACATGCCCGCACTATGTGTTTAAATACCGCAATACTTTTCATAATCCTCACTGACTTGGATACTTTTGTTTTTGTTTTCCTCTTTCTTTATTTATTTATTCCCCGCCCCAAAGGTTAGTTCGTGCATTCTAGAATCGTCATCATCTCACACAAGATCCAGGGCCCGACGAGTCCCGGGGTAGCACGGCTAAAACAACATTACTATTACCTGTCTTGATGAACCGATGACTATGACATGCAACAAGACAACGCAGCAAACAGACATTGATTCACATGAAGACAACTACCTGACGAGATTGTCAAGGAAGTTGAGAACAGACCTAAGTCCAAACTGGATGAGACCGAAGTTATCAACCTGGGAGATTCAGAAAACGTCAAGGAAACTCGTATAAGCACTCATTTGTCACCATCAGAGAAGAAAGAATACACGGAGTTTCTAAGAGAGTATGAGGATGTGTTTGCATGGAATTGAACTACGCCTGACCTGATTCCCGTTTAAGAAAGGATACGTAGGCAGCCCTATGGGTTCGGTCACAATTCAATAAATCGTTTTTTCATCTTCCCCCATACTTAGAAACTGGGGCAGAATTTTGAGGAAGACCCTCAAAATTCCGAAAGCAGCATGCCAGAAGCATTCACCCAGCCAACTGAGGCAGAATTTTGAGGAGGACCCTCAAAATTCTGAAGCAAGTTCAGCCACCCATGACACGAGCAGCAGTCAGAGGCGTCCACCCAGCAAACTGGGGCAGAATTTTAAGGGAGGTCCTCAAAATTCCACAGCAGGAGAGGTTGCAATGTCTCGAACCGTGTCATGTCGTCGGTTCATCTAAACTATTTTAGATTATATATTATACTTTTACGAAATCATGCATATTTATCGAAACAACTTGTTTAGCGAGAGCTACCCCAATGATGCGAACAATATCGTGATCAAGTAGACGAGCCAAGCAGAGCCAGCAGGAATGCGAACTAACCTTCCCCTTTACAAAACTCACGATCTTTCTTTGGGTGTAGGCACAAATTGCGGAAGCCCCAAAACATATTATCCACTCAAAGGACAGACGTCGTACACGCCAACATTTATTATCAGCACAAACAATGCTTCATCATCACAATGCTCTACCGCAATTAACACTAGCTAAGAATTTATGTTGTCGTTCCTTTAAATCATGCATAAGGCTACCATTCTGCCTTCCGAGGTTAAGCTCTACCTCCATCTACATTTTTATTTCCTGCATAAGGCTACCATTCTCCCTTCTGAGACTAAACGCTGTCTCTATTTGCACTTTATTTCCCGCATTGCATAAGGCTACAATTCTGCCTTCCGAGGTTAAGCTCTACCTCTATCTGCATTTTTATTTCCTGCATAAGACTACCATTCTACCTTCCGAGACTAAACGCTGTCTCCATTTGCACTTTATTTCCCGCATTGCATAAGGCTATTATTCTGCCTTCCGAGACTAAATGTTGTCTCAATTTGCACTTTATTTCCCGCATTTCATAAGGCTACCATTCTGCCTTCCGAGGTTAAGCTCTACCTCTATCTGCATTTTATTTCTTGCATAAGGCTACCATTCTGCCTTCCGGGGGCTAAACGCTGCCTCTCATTTACCTTTTAAAGCAACCATCGTCTCTGTCATTATCTACTTTGTTTCTTTCCGAGCTAAGCTCTGCCTTTTTAATTCCCAAGACTAAGCTCTGTCTTGTCAGAATCATACTATTGCACTTCTCATGGGCTGAAATATCGCCAACCTATCCGAAGGCGTCATCGTTCAGAGGCACCATCTTCATGGCCCGCGGATCCCTTTTTATCACTCTGCATATCATTGTTCAAAGTCATCATGGTTCGGAGGCACCATCCTCATGGCCCGAGAACGTCATTTCATAGCTTGCGAATCTCGCATCAAGCAATTCATGGCCCAGGACATCATGGTCTAAGGACATCATCCTCAACCGTCCAAAGACAACATTCATAGTCCAATGGGAATCTGCATCATGTTTAAATTACGCACAATCTATGCTTGTTATTCGTTTGCAGGAAATCCGGCTAAGAACATCCAGCCAGGCAGGAGCGGACCGCTCCAGTTCTCCTAACCACCTCGTAAGCCATTATGTTCACCTTACCTTGCATCTTGCATCCGTCCTTGTGAGACTTCGCGGGTGACTCATGAACTGCATAAGGACTGATTCTTGTACAACCAGGGATATGTAGGCAGCTCAGAAGCCAGGGTGCGACCTAAATCTTTCATACTATTTCCCTCCGGTCAAAATTGGCCATCATATCTTTACCCGACAACTCTTTTATCCTTTCCGGGTAAAGAGGGGCAGCTGTTGATACCTAATTTTATCCTCAAATTATTTTTAAACTTGTATATATACTTTCAAAATCACTCTTTACAGTAACTGGTATTTTCTCATAGTTTTTCGTATTTTTATCAAATTATTTTACTGTTTATTTAATACTTTATATTCCATAATTATTCATAAATGATATAATTTCAAATTATTTTCTTGCTCAACATGTTATTTATATCCTATTTTAATTCCCGTGGGATTTTATTATTTCAAAAATTATCCAATATTGGCATTATTTAGTTAATTTCAGCAGTTTTTGTGATTATAGCACAAATGTGCATTTATACCATTTTAAAGTAAATAAATGATCATTTATAATTTTTATATCTTATTCAATCGCCTTAATTTCATTTATTTGGTCTCAATTTATTTTTTCACAATTATTAGCTATTTTATTAATTAATTATCTTATTTAATTAAGTATTTAATATTTAGCCCATTTTTATTTAAATTTTAGCCAACCTTTAACCCAATCCCACCTGACCCAAAACCTATTCTGTAACCCAACCCAAACCCTCAAATATCCCGGCCCAACCCACACTTGATCTGAACCGTTGATCAAATGAGATCAACGATCCAGATCAGTGTTACCATAATTAAACCTAATCACTACCCCCTCTGACCCCTCATTCTCTCAACACTCATTCCCTCTCTATCTCTCTCTGTTAGTCTGTAGGTCTCTCTAGAAGCCTCCTTTGGCTTCTCTTCTCCGATGGAGTCCGGTCATCTTCTCCAGCTGGTTCTCTCACCAGAAACCATGGCTCCTCATCGTCTCATTGCTATTTGTCCACTTTGCACCGGTCCAGTGATACTCTGGGGCTCCCAGACGGACCTGGAGCGGTCCAACCCATCTCCCATGGTCCCATGCCACTTTCCAGCCTCCCTGGCCGTTTGAGTAAGGATTACGACCTGTTCCGGTTTCGGCCGGTGCCGTCTTTGAGGTTCTTCCTACTTCTTTGGGTTCCACGAAACCCTAATCCTATGTCTTTTGATTTATTCTAGATCTACTTTAGATCTATAGTATTACGAAGCTTTTATGTTTTTCCCTGAAAACTTTCATCTTTAAACGATCTTTCAATTTTTAAAACTAGGGTTTCACAAACCCCTTTCAAAAATAGATTTCTTTTACTTCTGCTTTAATGTTATTCTATGCTTTTCTCTGTCAATACGTTTTGATTCAAAGCTTCTTACTGAAAACCCCAATTTTTAGGGTTTCAGTCCGTCTTGTTTGCTATGTTTAACCAATCTGTATAGAGTCTCTATGTGCTCTATGTTTCTTACTCTAATTCATGGTTAGGTTTCCTGAATCTCTACTATTCCTCTCGCTTAGGGTTTCTCTAAACTCTGGTTTTGATTATCATTTAATGGGTCTGATTATTGATTTAATGGATGTTTATCTGATACTCCTTACTGACTCTGTGTATCTCTTTGCATAATTGTGATGTTTTCTTCGAACCTATGACTTTATGTGTTCTGTACTAATTTTTTGAATTGTTTCCCTTGATTGTGTGATACTTTCCTTGATTATGCCTGATTCCCTGTGATTTCAATTACAGTCGAGATTCCATCGACTAATTTTCAGAATTAAACTCGTACTTTGCTTTGTGAATATGCTATCAGTTTTACTTTCCTTAATTATGTGTTATGAACCTGTTCTTTATTACATACTCCATGCTTTTACTACCCCCGTTATGGTAAAATCACTCTAGTTGATTCCTTCCCCTGATTTAACTCTGATTGGCCCTCTTGAACTTGACTCCCAAATTAAAGGAAGTCCAGGCCTTTAATTGATACTGATTGGTTATTATTTCCATAATTATGTTAGACTAATTATTCCTTACCTTATTCTCTTTACTCGTTTTTAGAATTATAAGAACCCTAATCTCTTTAGCATAATACAACCAATAGATACACGAACACACACACAAACAGTACTCATATTGCTCATAACACTCACTTGCTTTGCTGCATATTCTCTCTTGTTCTTCTGGCTACTCAGTCGGCTGAAATCCAAGACTGAATAACTTATTGTTGCTCTATTGCTCTGCATACCATTGTCCTATTGCTCTACTTCTCTGCACCTTGTTGTTCTATTCTTACTCCTAACTGGTATGTTTCTAGTTTAAGTTTATAGCATCCAACTCAACATGTTTCTCACGTCTATTTGTCTATGTGATTCCCATTTCCCTTTAATCTAACATGTCTATTGCTTTCCCTTACATGTTTCCATCATGAATCTTCCTGAATCCCAACACTACGAGCATGTACCCCCTAATACTTAGTTATTATGTAAATCCTAATCTTGGACCTAATATGTGACTCTGTTTGACACCCCCTCAATCTAATGCTGCTAGATTCCTGGCATGAACATTCTGTGATAACTAGGTTGTGATTGTTTAAACCATATCGCACTAGCCTAAGGACTATTTGTGTGAAAGTCTGCTTCTACTATGTGACTTAATTGTCCCCCAGTCCCCCTGTCCCTGTTTGTGTTTGCTTCCTAAACCATGTATGTTCTGGGTTGCTAATTTTCCTGTTTTCTTTCTTCTTCAACCAGTTTTCATAAAACAAACTCTCATGTTGTTCTCTGAATCTATTTTCAAAATAGTTTTCTTTTAAAAAGCTACTTTTCAAACTCAACTCTTTTCTAAACTATAGGAACATCTCACTACTCTAAGTTCTAAGTTCAGCCCCCTTCATGTGAGCACTGCCTTGGGGACCATTTGAGTACCCATTGAACTCTAACACACAAGGCTGGCATTCCACACTGCACTTACTCATTCCTTGCTAGGGTACTTGGGTGTGAGCACTGCCTGGGGTCTTCTGAGATCCTTAGGAACTCTGACGCACCCGGGTTACAAAAGGTCATGGCATATGGCATGTTTGGATCTGGATACTTGGGCCTACTGTTAGGATCTCTATAGTAACTTCTTATTTTTATTTTGTGTAATTCGTGCAAGGCTGGTCTGTAATAATTAAATGTAAATATGGTTATGGGCTGGATAGTTAAATGGGCGGGGTTGTGCATGCTTAGTATAATTATGGGTAGAAACCATGCTATAGGATTTATTTTGTATATGCGTGCAATAGCTACCATGCTTAGGAATACTTGCCATGCATGCATTAGAGAACATGTTTTAGGCCCGTTCATCTCAGCATCTTTGCCATACTCATGCCTCACTTAGAAATCATGTTCGTAGTTAAATAACTATAAAATGGTTGTTATAATGTTACTGTCTCTGCGTTTTCACGATCACCATGTCTAGAAATCATGTTTTAGGTTAAAACATTAATCGTCAATATTTGCATTAGAGATCATGTTACCCTAGGAATTCATTCTCAGCATGCTCATATTACCTATGCAAAACTCATGTGTTAAGGACGTACTGTTATTTGCATTAGAAATCATGTGCTAGGTTTAACAACTTAACTACGCTTCTGTATTTCCTGTTTCGAGTCCAAAAGATGTGTTAATAAGTATAGTCCGCCCTAAAATAGTAATAGATCCTGATTTCTGAAAACGTTTGTGCATTTAGAAAAGCATGCGTAGGTTTGCATCATTCTACACCCTGTACGCGTTTAGATATCCTGTTTTGTAGGACACTGCATTCACATTAGTTTAAATACTCACTCTTTTACCACGATTAGGTCTAAACAGGATAACTGGAGTTTGTTAAACCCGACTAGGCAAGCCTTAAGCATTAAGTTTATTAAAACTGAGAAAACTGTCTCTTTGTATTGTTTGGCTAATTACAGATCAGAATTCATAGTCTAGAACTGGTAAAAAGACCTCTTCTTAAACTGAGTAATGATACTGCCCCATTGATGTATTCTCACTTAGACATCCTCCCTTAGGTTCTGAAATGCAAACACCACTTTGTGTTTGAGTCGTGCTAGTTATGTGTATTAATTTGTGGAGCAATTCATGAGCCTCGTATCTGCTCCTGTGTGTCCCCTATACTTGCAGTCCTAAATGTTTTATTTGTCGCTTAGAATTTGTCCTTTAAACCTAGGGGTTATGCCTAGTACCTATCCTTTAGGATAGTAGTTCACTTCCTCCAGGACTGATAAGATGGGGACGAGTAATAGCACGCAATAGAATCCGTGACCAACACACGCTTTAATTACCTTCACGGGGTGGGAAGGGTAGAATATGGATATGATGATCGGTGTGCTAATACCACGTGTAGCCCCTCTTTGAGGAGTGATTACCGGGTATTGCATTGATGTGATCCGTATTACCTTAAACCTAGGATATTTTCTCAAATATTTACTTCTAATTTATTTTAAACTTTCAATAAAACTCCGATAATTGTTTGAAATCCCCTCTTATGTGAGCCTTGCTTGTTATTTGCTCATTGTCTGAATTCACGAAACCATTTGGCCGGGACCCACAGTTGTTGATCCTGAGGGGTGCCTAGCACCTTCCCCTTGGGATAACTTTAAGCCCTTACCCAATCTCTGGTAATGCAAACTAGTTCATGAGTTTATTACTCAAGGTGCCCTAATGCACCATAAAATCATTAGGTGGCGACTCTTCTTTTAAACTTCTTCCTTCCAAAGGAGTTTTGTCCCAAAAATGTCGAGAACCCGATCTCCGCGAGGAAAGAAGGGGGCGCGACAACGAGTACACGGTCAAGCTCAGAATCCAACCAAAAATATTAGAAAATTGGGGTTTTAGCATAAATCGACTAAAATCCAAACATTCTTAGCATGAAACAATCAGTAACACTTAGGAACAACGATTAAACACTCGAAAATCAGAAAAGCTTTGAGAAGGTGAGTTCAGTAAACCCTAGTTTTAGGAAAAATGGAGAATCAATCGAAAAAGTAGAAGATTTTCATGAAAAACATGTGAAATAGGCCAGATTCATCTCAGATCTGGGCAGATCTGAGAAGGTCAGAGATAAAAATTAGGTTTTTTAGAAATAATACAGAGATGAAGACATAGGCTTAGAAATACATAGGTTTAGGCGAAAAATAGAAAGATGTTACTCAAAATCGAGCCATGGCATCCTGAA
Organism: Nicotiana knightiana; assembly: GCA_005239525.1. Classification (NCBI taxonomy): domain Eukaryota; kingdom Viridiplantae; phylum Streptophyta; class Magnoliopsida; order Solanales; family Solanaceae; genus Nicotiana; species Nicotiana knightiana. The sequence goes on along the minus strand of ML372001.1, from coordinate 15,149 downwards.
ACAGGCGTGACAGGATCAAAGTCATAAGTGGACTGGCCCTGGTCCCTTGAGGACCTCAGAGATAGCAAAACCCGGCGTAAGAGATTCATGAGAGGACTGAGGGTGGTGAGGAACCACCATGGTTGACGGTGGAGAGTGACGTCGAGGAAGAGTTAGAGTTAGGTCAGAGAGGATTTGTAGCGGACGGGAAGGGGTGACGGCGGAGTGTAAGAGAGAAAATGAAAAGGTTTAGGGGGGTGGGGGGGTCAATTAGGTTTAATTAAGGAAGGGGAGGGGGCCTAGACCGTTGATAAAAAATGATCAACGGTCAGGATTAGACGGGGTATTGGGTCGGGCAGGTCGGGGTTTTAGGTTCAAAGGGTTTGGGCTAATTTCTAAGGGGTATTGGGCTGGTATTTAGGCATTGGTCTGGTTAGTTTTAGGCTAAAATTGAAATAAAAAGGTTGTTTGTTAAATACCCAAAGTAATTAAATAAAAATTAATTTGTAAAATAATTAACTAATTACAAAAGTGATTTTATGCATGGAAATGTTTTAAAAGTAATTATTTAGTATTTAAAAATACAACGGACTAATTTCCGGTAAAAATAACACGAAAATTATATGCATGAGTTATAATTGCAAAGTTATTGCAATTATAGCCAAAAAGGTGCCAATTTGGCTATTTATGAAATGATTTGGACTCAATAGGACCATAATAGTAATATTAAATCAAGACAGGTTTTTGAAATCATTTGTGATGCAATTTTATAATTATTTATTAGAAATAAAATACTGGGCAAATTAATAAAAAATATGAAATTGTGGAAAAATACCAATTGATGTTAATGCATGATTTTGAAGACATATATGCAATAAAAAAATTATTTTGGTAAAATTGGGTATCAAAAGTATGAGGCTATAATTGCAGGTCTCGAACTAGCTAAAAGCTTGGGAGCGGAAGTCATCGAAGCTAAATGTGACTCCCTACTATAGTTAACTAGGTAAACGGAACCTTAGAAATTTGAGAGGACGGGATGCAGAGGTACTTTTTAGACAAATTGCAGGTCACCTTGCACCGCTTCAAAGAATGGACCATGCAGCATGTACCTCGAGAACAAAATACAGAGGCCGATGCACTTGCCAACTTGGGATCGTCGGTTGACGAAGATGAAATCAGCTCGGGGACTGTCGTCCAACTCTCGAGGTCTGTAATCGAGGAAGGGCACGCCGAAATCAATTCTACAAGCTTAACCTGGGATTGAAGGAACAAATACATCGAATATTTGAAGAACGGGAAGCTGCCGTCGGATCCCAAGGAATCGAGGACCTTATGAACTAAAGCCGCTTGGTTCTCATTAGACGAAGACGGAACGTTATACATAAGGACGTTCGATGGTCCATTGGCAGTATGCTTGGGGCCGGGAGATACTGAATATGTTTTGCGAGAAATCCACGAAGGCACTTGTGGGAACCATTCTGGCACCTAGACACTAGTTCGAAAGGTCATCAGAGCAGGATACTACTGGGATAGCATGGAGAAAGACTCTAAGGAGTTCGTTCGAAGATGCCACAAATGTCAAAGGTTTGCACCAATGATTCACCATCCTGGTGAGCAGCTTCACTCGGTCCTGTCCCCATTGCCATTCATGAAATGGGGAATGGACATCGTCGGTCCTCTGCCATTGGCCCTAGGTAAAGCTAAATTCATATTATTTGTGACTGACTATTTCTCTAAATGGGTTGAAGCACAGGCCTTCGAGAAAATCAGAGAAACGAAGTGATCGACTTCATATGGGATCACATTGCATGTCGATTCGGGATACCTGCGGAGATAGTGTGTGATAATGGCAAACAATTCATTGGCAGTAAAGTAATGAAAATCCTCGAAAATCACAAAATAAAGAGGATACTATCGACGCCATATCACCCTAATGGAAACGGACAGGCCGAATCAACAAATAAAACTGTCATCCAAAACTTGAAGAAAAGGCTAAATGAATCCAAAGGGACGTGGAGAGAAAAATTTCCCGAGGTTCTATGGGCATATCGGTCGACATCGAAGTCCAGTACCGGGGCAACTCCATTTTCTTTAGTCTATGGCTCCGAATCCTTAATACTTGTCGAAATCGGAGAGCCAGGCGCTAGGTTTCGACATACAACAGAAGAATCGAACCACGAGGCAATGAATACCAGGCTCAAATTGTGAGATGAAAGACGAGAAGCGGAACTCAGTCGAATGGCCGCGCAAAATCAACGAATCGAGAGGTATTACAACAGAAGAACCAATCTTCGACACTTCAAAATTGGGGACTTGGTCTTAAGGAAAATAACCATCAATACTCGAGACCCTAATGAAGGGAAACTCTGTCCAAACTGGGAAGGACCCTATCAAATCCTCGACATAGTCGGGAAAGGATCGTACAAGCTTGGAACAATGGACGGCGAGCCATTGTCGAATAATTGGAACATATCACTCCTCAAGCGATATTATTGCTAAGGTATGGATTTCTCATTTTTTATTTACTTAAATATTCGAAACTAACTTGTTGCAGATATACGGTCCAAGAAATCGAGACATCAGGTTTTAAAGTACGCGTTGCACTCTTTTTTCCTTAGACCGGTTTTTATCCCAAATGAGTTTTTCCGGTAAGGTTTGTAACGAGGCGGCAAATATGTGCTACCTGGGGGTAATTCAACAGTATCCAAGGCTTCTTTGAAATCAACCTCAAATACTGGGGGGCATCACCCTCGGATGTTATGTAAATGGGTCTCTATAGGAAGAACTTTGTAATGGGCCAAACGGTCGAATGAACCGTGTCCATATAGATTAGCTGAGTCCCGACAACAAAACATGTACGCATGTATTAACAATACAAAGAAGCACTCTCTTTTTTCTCAAACATCTCGTGTTTGAAGTAGAATTTCTATTATACGAGTCATGTACTTATGATCTATTGTGCAAAGCTAACACTTGCGAAAAATGGCCCATGGGCCAAGTGCGAGCATACCTCGAACACTCGGGGACTGCCTACTCGAGCTATCAAAGTTTGAAATCATAAGACTTCAAAGAGGCACCCCCCGATATATAGACCAAGGCCATCAGACTAGGGGACTAACATTTCGAACAAGTTCGAAATGTTATTAGGAAACAAGTCCAAGAGACGTAACCAAAGGCTACGACCATATTAAAGACTACGGTCATATAAAAGGGCTACGGCCAAAATAATGCGGCTCGGAGACGTTCGATTTCCTCCATAAAATAAAGGCCTTCAAATACTTTGAAAACCAGTTAAATAAGGCTACCCTAGGCAAAGAAAACAAAAAAAGGGCTTCGATAAAATCAGCCCTAGAGCATTTTACAGGCTTCGATAATATCAACCTTCGAAAAAGCCTCAAGAGGTATTAAATTATCTTAACACAAACAAGTTAAGAAAAAAATTGGTCTCCGATCGCTGAACCCTCGAAAAACCCAATGGGTACAAAAAACACATGTTAAGGCATAAAGAAAATTTCACTAAGTATTTTAGCCGAAAAGAGGAAAAACTTATTGCCGTTTTTAGAGGCCGAATTGGCCCAAATTAAGAGCCTAAGGGCCGACCTAAAAGAGCCCAAGGGCCGATTTAAAAAGCCTAAGGGCCAATATAAAAGATCCTAAGGGCCGATCTAATAAGCTTAAAGGCCGATACGATTAGAGTTCGAAACCGCGCTCTCACTCAATTCGAACCCAAGGGTTCGGCTATTACGAGCTTAAAACAAACGATTAATTATAGCTTGAATATTCACATGAAAGGTGTAGCGGTGAGATCGAAAACTTAACAACCATTGATAAAAACTTAAGGGTCTACCCTATCCTATAAAAATACTCGAGCTTGGTTATTTGAACTCGAAACGAGCCATCCCCGAGACGGGTTCTCAAATGAGTTTTGGACTCGGGGACTTGCCTTCGTAACTCGGGGACTTTCCCTCGAAAAAACAAAAAACCTAAGGGTTTATTTCGATCACGAATTGAACTAAAATAATGAGAACTTTTCAACGAAGACAATTAAACATACAAAGGCATGAAGAAAAACTTATGAAGGCATCAAAGAGAAAATTTTCATTATATCATAAAATATATGCACAAAGGGCCAGCCAGGACCTTACAAAAGAAAAAAGAAAAAGAAGTTACAATCTAATAAGGCTAGCCCCCCCCCCCCCCCCAGAGACCGGCTCACTCCCGAGCGACTTCTCGGGGGGAGACTCTTTCAAAGACCTCGTCTCCCTCATCCTCGGATCCTTAACAGAGCCCTCATCATCAGAGAGCATGGTTGCGGCCTCATCCTGGAAAGTTTTCGCCTTCTCGATATCAGTAGAGAGGTCGAAACCACGAGCGTGCACCTCTTCGAAAGCCTCTCTCCGAGATTGCTGCCTAGCATGAGCAAGAGCACATGATAACCTAATCTCAGCTGAAGCAGAGATATCATGTTCCCAAAGATAGGAAGCCTCGACATCAGCTCGATAAGAGTCCATAAGCGCCTCCGAATCAGCTTTAGCTTTAGCAAGGACGACTTCAACCTCCTCGGTCCTACTGGCTCGAGCTAGATTTTCCTCTTTCGCATTCTGGAGCTGGCGCTCAGCCGAAGTTAACTGGGCTCGAAGTGCATCCTTCTCCGAGGCAAGGCATTCCATGTGTTATCTCCACCCTAGATTTTCAGTGTCCTTCATCTTGGACTCTTCTCGAAGTTGCAGCACCAGTTCACCTTTCTGCTAAAACTGCGAAACCAAAGAGTTCGTCACCAAATTTGAATTAATGTTTTACAAAGTTTCAAGAAATTACATTACCTTCTCGATCTCGGTATGATCTTGACGAGCTCTTGTAAGTTCAGCTTGGATGGTCGCAATCTCCCCCTCCTTCCGAACGTAAAGGAGTTTCAGGTCATCCCTCTCCGTTACGAGATTTTTGAGCTCGGCCTCACATCAGGTCAGCTCTGCCCGAGACTTAAAAGATGCCTCTCTATGGAGCACCAAAGCCTGCACATGAATAAAGGAGTTAGTCTTGAAAAGATATGAACTAGATATGAGTGAAAAGGAAAAATACTTACCTGTTTCAAGAGACGTTGGGCTTCGTTGAAAACGAACGATGCGTCTAGATCAGGATCGTTCTCGACCGCGACAAAACACTCTCGGAATATGTCACCCCCTTCATGGGATAGCTCCGTATCAAGAGTTCTTATAGCCCGAGTATCTCGGAATTGCCCCTCGAAAAATGAAGGACCGAGTGGTGAATCGTCTATATTTATTGCCTCAAGCGAATCACTCGGGGCATTCTCCTCTCCTTTATGGGCCTTGGAGCTAGACCTTTCAGGAATATCCGTCAATATTTCGGCCCAGCAAAAAGCGCCCTTACCGCCTGATAGCTCGGGGACTCTGCTCGGGTCTCCTTCCGAGATCCCCCTAACTCGAGATCGAGCTGACTCATTCAGTGCCGGCTCGGCAACCTCGGAAGCTGCAGTGCTTCCCCTCTCAAGGACCATCAAAACGCACTCATCATCACCTTGTGCTTCTGTGTCCTCCTCCCGAAGTCTTTGAGCCACATCGGCGGGCACAGCAGCAGGGTCAATCCTCGATTTTCAGTCCTTGCTCTTCCTAGGCTTCGGGGTACCAGGGGACGAGACCCTTCGTCACTTTTTCTCTTTAGGTGGCTGTGGAACCGCCTCTTCACCAGGCGAGGGTGGCCTCATGGCTACATTCGCTCTGAGGCCTACAAAAAAAGACTAAGTTAAAAACCAGTATTCTTACGAAAAGATATTGGCATATGGACAGAGGAACTCACCATGGATCTTAGGTTCCCAACGACCCCTGGTCAAATATCGCCAGCAGCGCTCGGAGTATGAAGAGGTGGAGGCTAGTTGGCGAACACATCCTTCGAGATCCGGGATAGCACCGGGGAACAAAGTAGAAGCTGCACCATAAAAGGGAACTTAGATTGGGAAGAGATATCAATCACGCAAGAAATCAAACACCAGCGACGAAAATCGGACTTACGTTTCATATTACATTCCTCAGGAAATGGCATCTTCTCGGTAGGAATCAAATCGGAGGTCCTGATTCGGATAAACCGACCCATCCAACCCTCGAGAACAATATTTTCGCAGCCCGGCGCTGGAGCTTTATTAAACCACCTCGGTAGAGTCGAAGATTGTACAGCCTGATTAGATGGTCAATGGTGAAAAGACATCTCCTCGACTTTTCTCGAAAAGAATCCGAGCACGATCACGATGTGCCAAAACAAAGGGTGGACTTGCCCCAGGATCACTCGATATTGGTGGTAAAAGTCGAGTATGACCGGGTCCACGGGCCCCAATATGAAAGGGCAAGTGTAAACACTCAGAAACCCTTTCACATAAGTGGTGATACCCTCATCGGGTGAGGGAACCACCACCTCTTTGTCACCCCAATTCCAGTCCTTTTTCACTTGCTCGAGATCATCTTCAGATATCGAGAAAATATAATGGGACACGGGCTCACACCGACTGGGAACTGAAGAGGGCCTGTCCACCTTGAACTCAGAAGTCAGTTCACACGGCCCAGGGACGCACTCTGCAACGCACGGCTCCACCGGTCGGCTTCGAAGAAGAAGCTCTTTCCTTTTGCGGCACTGTTTTAGAGGTCTTAGCCATGGATATAAGTGAGAAAAGCAAAGAGTAGGGGCAAGATTGGCGGAGTTATGAAGAAGGCAAGAAAATTTTGAAAGTCAAAAGATTTAATCAAGCAGGGGTGAAGTATAAAGCAAAGTAAAGTTTGAAATCAATTGGAGAGGTACTATTTATAAATTTCAAACGATGGTTCGGTATCATTAGTAGCCGACATGCGATTGACAAGCATTGATGGTTCTTGGGAACCGAACCGATGAGACGTTCTGGTCATATCCATCGCTTACGTCACGGAGACGACGTCATAACCGAGGTACCGAGAAATTGAGGCTTAAATCGTTTCTTATCATTCCATTCTATGAAACGCGAGGACTATCTGTATACGGTAAAATTCGAGGATACCCGATTCTTTATGGGCTCGAGGGTATGCCTCGAGATTGAACTTGTATCCAAACAAGTTCAGGTTCGAGGAACGTGAAGACCGAGGGATCGAGATCAGACTAGATCAACGTCGCAGTAACAAAATCACGAGATATCCGCAATCGACCACCAATCTCGGCGAGAATCTCGGAACCGGTAGAACCATTAACGGTTAATATCAATCATGTATTTTGCTTCTGAAATTATAGTCATATCTTATTTAGGATTCCTCTACTATATAAAGAGGACCCCTGTTCATTTGTAACAGACATTATCATTGTTATCATCATACGTACTTACCACTTACACTATTATTGAGAAATACAAAACACTCTTCTCTTTTATTCGCTCTGAACTCTTTATAGTTCTTATTGTTCGTATTACTACTGTTGTTCTTACTGTTCTTCGCACTTGATCTCAAGTCTAATCCAGATCGGGGGCGATAACTTGCAATTACTCGAGTTTGATCCATTTAAATCGTTTAATTCCCTTATTCATTTAGTTATTTATCAATTAGCATTGAATTAGATCACACATCATTATAACCACATTACAAGTTTAATTGTTACTCGTATTTCGAGGTAAACACATCATTAATAACGATAAAAGATAATATTTCTACACGTTGTTAAGATAGTGGCAAAGGCTTAATTGGACGAAATAAATATGACAAATTAAGCAAAAGATTGAGGATTCGATTTTTAAACAAATGATTGAGTATATCGTTGCTGAACGTTAGAAGCGAAAACATAGTAGTCCGACAAGAAAACCAACTCCGATTACGGATTATCGGGCTTACATAGGAAAGAAAAATCGCTAAAGCCTAAAGGGGCACGAAAAAAATATCAGATGGTATTTTAATAGGTTTGTTGCAAAATCTTAACAGCAAATCAGAGTGGCGCAGCGGAAGCGTGGTGGGCCCATAACCCACAGGTCCCAGGATCGAAACCTGGCTCTGATAATTTTGAAAAGAGGGCAAGCTTCCCATTCCACCTCTTTGAAAAAAATCCTTTTACCCCCTCTGTTCAGGAAAACCCGTAGAGAAATGCACAAATTAATTATGGCTTCTTCAAATAATTAACACCGATTAATTGAAATTGCCCGTTGAAACATGGTTATGTTTGTGAAAATATATCATTTAACATTGGTCAACTGTTGTAGAAAAATGCAGAGAGAGTATGATACTGATTTCAGTAGTCATTCATTCAGCAGCNAAGACGGGGGGGGGGGGGGGGGTTGCGGTGACAGTTTGATAGTAACTTCATCTCATCATACATAAGAAAAACTGCTGCATCAATTGGTACTCTAGTCTTCATTTTATTTTCCATTCAATAAACAAATTCTCACCATCACTCTCAGGACATTAACAGTCTCATAAATCTAACAGCCTACTGCCACTGAAAACACAATGCTCATTTGCTGGTATTGATTCATGGATCTTGTTTACCTCGAAAATGATATTAACAATTATATTTGATTTGTGGTTCTAAAAATATGTGATTTACTTCAATACTAGTAGATAAGCGAGAAATACTAGATGTAAGTAAGAAAAATGTGATAGCCAAACCAATGTTGTCACAGAGCTGGGGGGTCTCGAGCTCAGTAACCTCGGGGGTCTCGAGGTCAGTCTTCAGCAACGAATTATGAACAATAAAACTGAGGAACAATGTTTAGCACGTTAAACAAGAAGAGCAGAGTAGTATGTTCTATTTCAGTGAATATTGATTCCCTTTACAAATGATTGGGGTCTCCTTTATATAGGAAGGGAAACCCCAATATGGTACATTTCTAATAATGACAAAGAATATTATTGGTACAGTTGTATAACGACCTAGTACGGATTTGTACTATCCCTTGTAGACCTTATCAGTCCTCACCACGTGTCTTTAAAAAATTCTCGCTTTTCCATGACGGTCATCGATTTTGTATAGCACCGAGGTAGACCGTGATGGGTCTTCAATGTGCTTTCCCGAAGTGTACATTCTGGGATCGGATTCGAACTTTACTTCGAACCCTTCGAGCTCGGGCTCGAAGCAAAATAGAGACCTCGAAACCGGGCTCCTCCGATTTCGGCGGTATACAAATCTATTTTTATGACAGAGGGGCAAGGGTTATTAGTCCCAACAGCAAAATACAGCTTTTCTGATTAAAAGGCCGGGACCAAAGATGCTTTTTTGAAGAAGAAAAATCACCACAGAATCTAGGCAGATAATTAAAAACGATAGCACTAAATTTAGCAACCATAGAAGTTCTAAACTGCAAACACATGAATAGGGTGACCACAGCGCCTCAATATCTTCCACCAAGCCCACAGTAACCACTTCATTAGATAAAGATTACTCCTACGAGAATGTAGCCAAGTAAGTATACTAGGACTTAGGCCTAACCAAGAATCAAGTCACTGCCACAGCTCGGGGCCACTTCTCTTCAACCTTAATAGGTCCATTACCTTGAGTGGCGGAGACAGAAACTTCACTAAAGGGAGCCAATATATAACTAACAAAAACACAAAGGAATTCACAATATGTAAGGCATATACATTAGAATTTCTTTTTACCTAACCATACAGTGTTATTTTTCGGTGAAGGGGTGTCAAATTGACACTCTGCCACTGCTTGCCCTCTTACTAGGCAAAGATAGATCCAGGTATATAGTTAATGGCTTAGGCTTAATGGTTGCTCCGAAGATGGCAGCGAGAAATTCTTTAGTTGAGATAGGCAGCACATGCACTTTCTGATTCCTCGTGTTGCAAGAAAGTGAATATTTCTATAGGCTACAACTAAGTTGTCACGTCAGCTCTCACAAGTCTCGCCAACATGCAGATATATGGCTTCTACTAGCAGTTACACCAAACCAAAGCTTGGATCATCGGCCAAAAACCCCAAAAATGAAAAGAGGGAGCAATAAGCTGATGCCTGCATGTGCCCTATGGTATAAGTCGCAGAATCTAAATGCTGATATTCAAGGATTAGGCACTTAGACAGGGCTGTCAGACAGCTTTGAGAAACCAAGCTTCTTCAGGCGATTCTTTATAGGGCCTGCCCAAGATCTGTCAGTGTCAACATCTCCACAATTTATGTCCACAATTTCCACCATGTAAGGTCCCTTTCTCTGAGGTTTCTGCCTCACTGGAGTTCCATCAACGAAGACAGTCTCGTTTTCTAGTATTGGAATTTGATTAGTTTTTCGATTATAGTGCTTTTTCTTCCTGACAAGGTCGGGGCATTTCTTATTGTCCTCAGGCATCCCACTGCTACTTGCTTCGTCACTCAATGCTCCTGGCTTCACTCTTTTAGGACTGGTTGCACTTCCAGCAATGAAAGAACAAACAGTAGGAGACTTACTTCTATATGAAGCCGGTGTCTGAGGAGAAAACTTCTTAGAATCTAATTCTCTTGACATCAAGGCACTGACTGTACCAGTTGTTCCCACTTGAATAGAACCTCCACCACCCTTAATGGCTTCGAATGTCTGAACCATTCTTCTTTCAAAATTTCAGGTCGCAATCAGTTCATGAACAAATAAGTTTGCCTAGATGACTAAAATCATCTTTTGGCACGAATTTCACTAATTTCCTCAAATTCATAATAACTAGTCTAGATTCCAAAGACCAAATGCCAAAGTGCCAAAAGGAGAATGCGAGAATACGGCTTCCTCCAGACAAATGTCATCAACTTAACTTCATCTGGATCAAATGCAAATACAGATGAATATCTATTACCTACAATGATAGCTCGTCATTGGCTGACAGATAGAAGATAGAACATCAAGTAGCATAATAATTACTCAAAACCAATACACAATAGAAAATAAACCTCACTGCACAGAACCCTTCGTAGTGGGTCAACCCAAATAAATCCTGTGCTTACCACTCCAGCATGAAGGGACACACCATTGAGGAATGCCGTTCCTTGAAAGACAAGATACAAACCCTCATAGACAATAAAATCATTGTAGCCAAGGACCCTGCTCCTAATGTTCGCAATAATCCACTGCCCGACCATAAAGGCGGTGTCCATATGATTGAAGTAGATGATGATTGGGATCCCGAGGGTTCAATTGGGCTGATTGCAGAGGGTGAACCGAAGAAGCCCACAATTACTCTCAACCCCATTGTGGTTCAGATGCAGCCATCCGAGGATGCCGAGGTAAACATGTCCATTACACTCGAGTTTGAACAGAGACCGCCCTCAAAGGAAAAGGCTCCAGTGCCGATCAAAGTTGAGTTTGTACGGCCACTCGAAGTTGCAGTCCGGCTGCCTGTAACATATACTCCCATGGGAATAAGAATGACCACATCTATTCCAGTGGCAATGCCAACAACGCCACCCTTTTACTCAAACGCCATCCATAGGACTACACAGCTGAAGCAAGGAGAAAGGATAAAAGCAAGTTTGAGGAAGCCATAGCTGCACAGGGTATGACAAGAACTGGCAGAGTTTATACCCCAGAATATTTGGCCGAGTCTAGCAAGCAGGCCGCCAACCGTCCTCCCACCATTGAGACAGATTCAGATGATCATTGGAGGAAGATACAAGCCAAGGAGTACTCAATCCTCGACCAGTTGAGCAAGACACCAGCTCAGATATCTATCCTCTCTATTACAGAATTCTGAGACGCACAGGAGCGCCTTGTTAAGAGTGCTGAGTGAAGCATACGTGCCGGAAAATATCACCAGCGGGGAGATGGCCAACATGGTGCGCCAGGTACTAGAAAGCCACAAGATCACTTTCCATGAAGATGAGCTGTCGCCCGAGGGGTTAGGGCATAATAGAGCACTGCACATCACTGTGCAACGTGAAGACCACTTCATTACAAGGATCTTAATGGATGGCGGTTCCAGCCTCAACATTTGTCCATTGGTCACACTCAAGAAATTGGACAAAAGTCTACATGATATAAAAGAAGGAGAGATCAATGTAAAGGCCTTTGATGGATCGTAGAGGTCCACCATGGGAGAAATCACCTTGTGCTTAAAGATGATGTAGATTTCCAAGTGATAGGCGTTCCCGCATCCTACAACTTGTTGTTAGGGCGACCTTGGATCCATGCCGCTGGGGCCGTGGCATCAACCTTACATCAGGCGGTAAAGTTTGAATGGAATCATCAAGAGGTAATCATTCATGGTGACGGTAGCAACAATATCTACGGTCGCCAGACTTTTTTGGTCATCGATGGAAGAAGGAATCTGGGTGGAAAAATCTACCACAACATTGAACGAGTTAACGCCATTGATAAGGAAAAGTGGTGGGACAGTTAGATCGAAAGCATCTTGAACTGGAAAGGATACGAGCCAGGCAAAGGGCTCGATAAAAATCTCCAAGGAATCACCAAGCCAATAAAACTCAAGAAGCACAGTACCACTTTCGGTCTGGGATATGAATACACTTGGGAGGAATTTAAGGACTGGTCGCCACCATGGCGTGGTCCCTACTATCCTTTGTAGCAGCCGATACCCCATTTGGAACAGACCTTCCAGCAGGCTGATATCATCTATGGCACAGACAAAGAAGAAGCATTGCGGCAATGAGGGACTTGTTTCTGGACGACGAGGACATGGCCTGCTGTGTCATTCTTGAAGAGGAGGGGGAGGAAGGCCCTTCCATACAGGTCGTGAGCAGAGGATCATATCTCAAGAATTGGTCTGTCAGGACGACCAAAGCTCGTCGAGCCTCGGGGTAGCAAGGCTAACAAAACAAGCATTATTTATATTTTATTTAAAGAATTTTCTTCCTTTTCGCATTTTTTAATTTCTGCAAGAAAGAGCTCTTATGGTCAAACGATTTTTCAATTTATCAAAGCATTTCCAGTTTCTTTATAAATCTTATATTTACTTGCTACTGTTTTCTCTCCCAATACTTTATTTACACATCATTACTATTACTTATCTTGATGAACCGACGACTGTGACATGCAACTAGGCAACACAACAAACGGATTCGGATTCAGACGAAGATGATATACCTGAGGATATTGTTAAAGAGGTTGAGAATTTTGAAAATAAACCTAAGTCCAACTTGGACGAGACTGAGATCGTTAACCTGGGAAATGCAGAGAACGTCAAAGAAACACACATCAGCATCCATCTGTCGCCGTCAGAAAAAGAGGAATACACAGAGTTTCTAAGAGAATATGAGGACATATTCGCCTGGTCATATGATGACATGACTGGCCTCAATATTCTATTGTGGCCCACAAGTTGCCGACCAATCCGACATGCCCACCAGTAAAGCAAAAGCTCAGGAAGTTCAAACCAGACATGAGTTTGAAAATCAAATAAGAGGTCACCAAGCAGATCAACGCCAGAGTTCTCCGGGTGGTTGAGTACCTAACATGGTTAGCCAACATTGTGCCTGTACCTAAGAAAGATGGGAAGGTCAGAGTCTACGTCGACTACCGGGATCTCAACCAGGACAGTCCGAAAGACGACATCCCCTCGCCAAATATACACATCCTAATTGACAACTGCGCCAAGAATGAGCTACGATCCTTTGTAGATTGTTTTGTTGGTTACCATCATATTTGGATGGACGAGAAAGATTCTGAGAAAACGACATTCATTACGCCGTGGGGAGTGTATTGTTACAAGATGATGCCATTCGGTCTGAAGAATACAGGGGCCACCTACATGAGAGCCATGACTACTATATTTCATGACATGATTCACAAGGAGATCGAGGTGTATGTGGACGACGTCATCATCAAATCAAAGGAATCCACTGACCATATGGAAGATCTGAGGAAGTTATTCAACAAGTTAAGGAAGTATAATTTGAAACTTAACCCTGCAAAGTGTGCATTCGGGGTTCTTGCTGGCAAGTTGCTGGGGTTCATTGTTAGTCGCCTAGGAATAAAAATGGATCCATCAAAGGTCAAAGCCATCCAAGAATTGTCGCCGCCAAGGAACAAGAAGGATTTTATGAGTTTCCTGGGGAGGCTCAATTACATCAGCCGGTTCATAGCCCAGTTTACCGTCATTTGTGAACCGATCTTCAAAATGTTGAGAAAAGATGCTGCAACCAAGTGGACTGAGGATTGTCAAAAAGCCTTCGACAAAATCAAGGAGTACCTCTCAACACCACCAGTCCTGGTACCACCCGAGCCAGGTAGACCTCTGTTACTCTACCTTGCTGTGTTAGATGGATCTTTCAGTTGCATTCTTGGGCAACATGACGAAATAGGAAGGAAAGAGCAGGCCATTTACTATCTTAGCAAGAAGTTCACACCATATGAGGCCCGGTATTCTCTATTGGAACGCACTTGCTGTGATTTCACTTGGGTCGCACAGAAGCTGAGGCACTATTTCTGTGCATATACGACATACCTCATATCAAGGATGGATCCGTTGAAGTACATCTTCCAGAAGCCCATGCCCACTGGCAAACTGGCCAAATGGAAAATCCTGTTAAGTGAGTTCAACATCATTTATGTTACTCAGAAGGTAGTCAAGGGACAAGCATTAGCAGATCATCTTGCTGAAAATCCTGTGGACGGAGAATACAAACCATTGAAAACATATTTTCCCGATGAAGAAGTGTCATTCGTAGGAGAGGACATTGCAGAGTCCTTCGATGGTTGGAGGATGTTCTTTGATGGGGCTGCAAACTTCAAAGGCATAGGTATTGGGGCAGTCTTAATATCAGAAACCGGTCAGTACTATGCAGTATCCACCAAACTCAGGTTCCCCTGCACCAACAACACGGCTGAATATGAGGCCTGCATCTTGGGGCTCAACTTGGCCATCGACATGAATGTTCAGGAGTTATTAGTGATTGGTGACTCAGACCTATTGATACACCAAGTTCAAGGAGAATGAGAGACCAAGAATTCCAAGATACTGCCATATCTACATCGTGTATAGGAACTGAGAAAGAGATTCACAAAGATAGAGTTCCGGCACGTCCCCAGAATCTAGAATGAGTTTGCCGATGCATTGGCTAAATTGTCATCCATGATCCAGCATATAGACAAGAATTTCATCGATCCCATCCCAGTGGGGATCCACAATCAGCCGGCCTACTACGCCCATGTTGAAGAAGAAGAAGACGGAAAGTGATGCGTAGCTAGAATTCATGATTTTAAGCATTATATACCTTGCATTTTATGTGCTTTAATG